>SZWC01018795.1:6347-29654 GCA_023375785.1 Penium margaritaceum | reverse complement strand
CTCCCCCCCCCCCCTCTTTCTGGCCTGCAGCTTGCTTTGGCAGTTGTGAGCGATATGTCCGACCTTTTTGTAGTTCCAACAGGTGCGCATCTCTCTCTAGTTGACGGCGTCTACTTCCATCAGAGTGGAGGAGTCCCCCGACTGGCTTTTTTCGTTCCCACGATGATAATGGTTGGGAGGCCGCCAGCCGTAGGATTCCAAGATTTGTACGCTGTAGTCGTTGCTCTTGATCCTTACTAATGCTGCGATCATTTGTGATAAGTCATTTTGGATGCCAAAAATGGCGATTTCTTGCCAGATGTCTCACTTGAGGCCGTTGTTTTAGTGAAAACAGAGCTTGTCAGGGGCCATGTCTGCACTAGTGATGATATCGCAAAATCTCCGCGTGTACTCTGCCATGCTGGACTGCTCACTGAGTCCCTAGATCTTATACCGAGCATCAGACTTCTCGTTCAGCTATCTAAATCATGTGAGCATTGTGCGCATGAACCCGTTCCAGTCCATTGGTGACGTCGGTGCGTCTTGCCGTTATGGGTTGATCTGCTCGAAGGGTAGACCGCCTGCGGTCTGCGTCATGAGATGGGCGACGTTGGCTTTTGATGAGGTCCCGTTGGTCTCCTCCTACAGTTGGATGTGCTTTAGATCAGACCACCTAGTGCCGTGCCACGCAAAATTGCATCTGTGAGGTCAATCTTCTTCTTATCGTTGTTGACCCCAGCAGTGGTAAAGTCCACCTCCAGACTCGTTACCCACATCCGAATTGTTGCTCCCTTGGAATATGCAGGTTGAATCAATTTGGGAGGGGCCGGGCAAATCTTGGGTTTGCTCAAGAGCTGGGTATTTCTCTCGACGAGCATCGCCTCCCAAGTAATTGCGTTGTGAAGAGCCTCCATCATGACGTTGAGTTGTTGGAGCAAATGGCCGTTATTCCCTTTGAGTGCGGAGATACGGTTTGCCAGTTCTTCGTTGATCCACGTCTGCCGTCCATTGCCACCTATCGTTCCTACTGTTGTCATTGAGGCTATTGGTAGGGGCAGCTAGTTTACCGCCGTTGGATCCAAGACCGGGATGGTCGTCAGAGCAGTCATAGTCAATCTAGCTACCACATAGCCTTCCACGCCAGCATTTGCTACCGCTTCATGGTTTGCGTGCGTAGGCACATTCTGCTCTTCCATTACCAAAGCTACTTCTGAAGACCCGGTGCTGGTCATCAGGTGCGCTTGCTCGCTTCACATTGTAGTCGCTAATTCTACAAAGTCTTGACATGCAAGATGTGATGAAAGCTTGTACGAGGTAGTCCTCCAAATGGGTAAAGCAGTCGGATGCCTCTCCAGCACTGTTGCACTCTGATACTAAGTGTTATGCCAAACAGAGCGTAGATGGTAAAGAGGTAGAAGTTGCAAGGTAGAAAACGATTGAGAAATTGGGACACTTGAGCAATTTATGATTACCAATAAGTGTACTTCGATGAAAAGTGTCAAAATGATCGAACACATACATACAAGTGTCGAGATACGAATGAGGTATAGTCGAGGTCGTTGGGTCGATTGTCAAGCGATGCGTGTGGTGTACTTCACCGCTGCTACGGTCAACAACGATAAAAACAAAGATGACCTCGTGGCCACGCTTTTGCGTGGCACAGCATGAAGCCGGTGGTCCGACCTAAAGACCATCCAACAACAGCAAGTGACCGGCGGAACATCATCAACGGCTCACGACGCACATCACACATCGCCGACCACAGCCGTTCTACCGTTGCAGTACATCAACCCACAGTGGCAAGATGCGCTGACGCCACCTACCGACTGGAACGAATTCTTGCGCGCAATGCTTGCATGTGTTGGACGACCAAACAAAAAGTCTGACGCACGATACAAGCTCTAACATCTACGTCAGCTGACCAACGTGGCGGAGTACACACGGAGATTCTCCGAGACTATCACCGGAGCAAACATCGCTCCCAACAAACTCTATTTTCACAACAACAATGGCCTCAAGCGATATATCTGGCGAGCGATCGCTTTTCTTGGCATCCAGAATGACTTGCCGCGGATGATTGCAGTAGTAGAAAGGGTTGACAGTGTCGACTGCAACGGTCGGAACCAGGAATCCTACGGCTGGCAACCTCCCAACCACAAAAATCGTGGGACAGTCAGCGGACTCCTCGACTCTGATGGAAGTATACACCGTCGACCAAAGAGACACGTGAACCTGCTACAACTGCAAAAAAGTTGAGCACATCGCTCGCAGTTATCGGAGCAAGCAGCAAGCCAAAAAGGGGGGAAAGTTGTACAAAAACGAGTCGAGAAATGGCAAAGGACAGGAATAAAAGGCGTAACTCTTGTCTGTGACGAGCGATCTGCACCAAACAATCGCCCAAATGAGTGGCCCGCATCGTCGCAGAGGTTTTCTGAAATTGTAAAGTTTGACGAGGGGTACGAGGACAACCGACTGGTGATACTCCTAAAGTTTTAGCTTCGAGGATGCAAAAGTCGCAGAACGGTACCAGCGCTACTAGATGGAGGAGCTTCACACAGCTTCGTAAGCAATGACATAGTCTGCAAGCTGGGTTTGCAGAATGAACCAGGGGTGTTGGTAGGAAAACCCGTCAACGGGAAAATACACATACAGAGACTCCAAGTACCACTACAACAAAACTAGAAGATCTGCGTGATGTAACGGTCTGGAGGTCTTGTCCAATAAACGATTACAAAATCATCTTCGGAAGAGAGTTTCTGTACCAGCACAATCCGCAAGTCAACTGGAACAGCGGCAACATCTATGTGGAGATCGACGGCACCAAACAACAACTTTCACATGCGGGATGGAAGCTGATATCGCAAGCAGCAAAGGTGGAACAGCAGAGGAAGTTGTGGAAGCCAAAAAGCAACAACCAGTGTAGCCAATACCGTGCAACGTGGCCAAGCACTGTATACGACGAGGGGCTCGTGCATGGCTCATACATCTCAAGCCAATGGGAGAAGCACAAGTGGCAGCAGCTGACTCATCATCGGCCTCATCAACCTCATCGGCCTTGACAAAGTTCGTGATGGTACCAGAAGAGTTTGTACCTCTCATTCAGGAGTTTGCAAACGTCTCTCCCAACGAACCCCCAAAAACTGTACCTCCTCAACAGTACATCGACCATCCCATCGAACTGAAGCCGGGCAGTAAACCTTCCGTCCGAGGGGCCTATCGGATGAGCGATCAGGAGCTGATCGTGCTGAAAACCAACTAAACGAGGCTCTCGGTGAGGGATTCATCCACCCATCCACGTAACCCTACAACACACCAGTATTATTCGTAAAAAAGAAAACAGGCAAGATGCGGATGTGCATTGATTACAGGGCTTTGAACGATGCCACAGTCAAGAGCTGCTACCCCTTTTCTCGAGCCGACAGACTTTTTGACCAAGTCTGAGGAGCCCTGATTTTCAGCAAAATTGACTTATGTATTGGATATCACTGTTGAAAAATTGCCCCTCCGCATGCCCAAGTGCGGCGCCGGGAGGCGCTGACGAGCCGCCAAAAATTGGAAACTCCGCTCCGGCAGATCTGGCGACTCGACATTTAACCGGATTCTAAAATTAAGGATTGCCCCTAAAAGTTGACGAGTTGCTGAATCCGGTGGAAGTTGTTTCGCCGGAATCGAACAAGTATCGAGGGAGATATAGCCTTCCAAAGTTGGGGTATGCGCAGCGGCTCTGGGAGCCGGCTGCGACTCGAAATCCGGTCGATAATCGACCGGACCGAGTAACAAAAATACCATCTGGAGAAAATGCTCCGGTAGGCCTGCCGAGGCGTCCGGTGGATGATCCACCTGATCCGACGGATCATCCACCGGATCCAGTAGTGCAGGTTGTTACTGAGGGACTTCGCCAAAAATCTGGCTCGGCGTCCGAAACTCAGTAGTACGTTTTGTTACTCGGGGACTTAGTCAAAATTCTGACTGCAGGTCCGCGGACAGGTTTCGAACCTCGTCACACCCCATCACCAAACACGACCCAAAAGTGGGTAGGGTGCATGGAAACAGTGCAGGGGACCCCCACACCATGTGCAATGGGACATGCGCCTTGGGAAAGGCGTTTCGCACGTGAATGAAGGCGCCACGGCGAGTGGCGGCGTCAGGCTTCTGTGGTGGGTGAGACCTGCGCTTCGGCAAGCATAACTTGAGCTACGCTTGGCCGAATTGCGCGCAGTTTGGTGCGTTGGAAAGCTCATGACTAGCCCTATAAATGTTGTGATCATGTCCATGTTCAAAAACTAACGCAAAATAACGTTATTCCCTTCGTAAACGGACTGTCTCTAAATTCCTGCTCACATAGCGTGAGGCGACCAGAAAGCTCACGCTCAGTCTCAGATTCGCCCAAAACAGTAGACGTGAATCACTAGAGGTGATCAGACGAACGTCGGGACCGCATCACGCGGATCTCATCCTGACAATCACTAGATATGTGTGGCGGCCGCCCACATCGAGAAGACAGCATTCCGAACTCGCTACCGGCACTTCGAGAAGTTCTCAACGTTGTACAAAGAGAAAAGCTTTTCGGACAACTACCGAAATGCAACTTCGATCGTCGTTCGATCGAGTTCTTGCATCACTTCATCAACAAAAGACGGATCGCCATGGATCCAGAAAAAGTGACAGTAGTCGCTGATTGGCCAACGCCGACCAACGTTCAAGAATTTCAAGTTTTTGTCGAATTCTGCAATTACTACCGTTGATTTGTGCAAGACTACATGCGAGTGTTAGCGGCTCTTTCCGAGCTCACTCGAAAAGAAAATGAGTGGCAATGGGGATATCGCAAACAAGAAGCATTCACCACTCTACATAACGCTCTAACCTCGGCGCTGGCCCTACGATTAGCTGATCCAACGGTCGACTATGTCATGGTTACGGATGTATCACACTGAGCCATATGCGCAATTCTTTTGCAAGATCATGGCAATGGCAAACAAGCGGTTGCCTACATGTCTTGAAAACTACGAGGACGAGAAATCATCTACGCGGTCCATGAAAAAGAAGTACTGGCGGTTGTGCACATGTTCAAGACGTGGCGATGCTACCTAGAGTGTCGCCGATGCATCGTGCAAACCGACCACCATGAATTGAAGTATTTAAAGACGCAACCGAATCTCAGCGGAAGTCAAACCCGATGGATGGAGTTCCTCGAATCCGGGTTCGACTACGAAATTGAGAACCGACCAGGCAATATCAATCCGGCATATGCACTCAGCCGTTGACCAGATTTAACGGCCGACGTGGCAGCCCTTCAACTCCAACGAGACCCGTACCTCAAGCGATTGTTCGCACAAGGCTACAATCAACACGACGGATATGATTAAAACCAAAATCTGGCTCGAAGTACCCTATTGGCGGCATCGCTTCACTCGCCAAGTGGTCGTTCCTCCGAATGACGAACTCTGCTGAATGCTACTTGAGGAATGCCACGACACCGGTCAAGGTGGACACTTCGGAGAGGACAAGACACTGAAGAAGCTGGCGAAAAACTATTGGTGGGACAAAATGCAATCCAACGCGGCCAATTCTGCAAAAATTGTGATACCTGTCAATAACAGAAATCTCATCGCACGAGGACGCCCGGACTTCTACAGCCACTCCGTATTCTGACGGAACCATGGGTAGACATCTCCATAGACTTCGTCACCGGATTAACAGTCACAACCAAGGGATATGACGCCATCCTCGTGGTCGTTATCGCGTTTTCCAATATATCCCACTTTATCCCGACAACAACCACCATCACTGCCGAGGGATCAAGACGGTTGTTTCTCAACAACATTGTACTGCTACATGTCGTACCTAAAACCATCACGAGTGACAGAGACGGTCGATTTACCAGCCGTATTTGGCGCAAACTGATGACTAGGTACGGCTGCATAATTCAACTTTCAGCGGCGTTTCATCCCTTAATCATCGGTCAAACCGAGCGGTCGAATCAGACGCTCGAACAACTACTCCGAACCCTATGCGAACCCCATGGGCCAGATTGGGAACAAAAACTCCCGACGGCCGAAAAAGCATACAATTCAGCAATTTCCACTGCTACAGGTAAAACTCCATTTGAAGTGGTGTATGGAAAACTTCCCGCCACACAAACCGGACTGCAAAGTCGCTGCAATATTCCAGCAGTCGACCTTCAACACCGAGACTTCACCACTGTCTTGGAGGAAACACGTCAAACCCTCACAAGGACACCAGCACCGATGAAGCGAGCAGCTTATCGACATCGCAGAGATGACATCTTTACGCTGGCGACAAAGTCCTCATCAGCTCGGCGATCATCAAGCTCCGTGGATCCGATTGTTTGAAGCTCAAACCCCAATGATTGGGACCGTTTGAGATTGAGCGCATGCAAACTCCCGTGGTTGCACGACTCAAACTCCTCGACACTATGCAAGTTCATCTAGTGTTCCATGTCAACAGACCCAAGCACTACCGAGACCCTGAAGAGAATTTCCCTGGAAGAGATGTCCCTCCTTCGCCTTCCTATCAAGTGGACGAAGACATAAAGTACGTCATTGAGGTCATCCTTGGCCATCCCCAACTAGGCAAGACAACAGAATATCTCGTCAAGTGGCACGGCTATGAAGCCGCGCACAATTGCTAGGAATCCTACAAAAACCTCCAAGACGTCGATCATCTCATCGACGGCTACTACCGCCGTCTCCGGGCCACATCTACACGCATGCCGGGACGTCGCGGCTAAAAGGGGGGAAGTGTTATGTACCAGACGTACACAAGTCCCTAATCTCCTTGAGTTAACATTTCTGTTATTACACAAACAGCCCATCACGTCGTGAGAACCGCGATATTCACCCCGACGGCCGAGGGCAAACTGGCCAACTGCCCCTCCCTAAGTGGATATTCCCAAACTTTCTGAAAAGTTCAACCACCCTCGCAAACCTACAAATAGAAGTATGACAACCTTTTGGTAGACTTCTCGACGACTCACGACGAATGTAAGTTTATGGCGATGCATCTCACATGTTTTTGAATTTGAGAGCCCAGATGATACCACCATGAAAACTGGGGCGACTTGAGATGTATTCTTTACAGTGAAAATGCCGATTACCCCATGTTTTGTCACCCTTGACCCTCATGTACCCCTCGGTCAGAACAATAAGCCCCATCCGCCCCTCCGTCGGAACGATAAGCCCCATTCGCCCCTCCGCTAGACCGATAAGTCCCATGCGCCCCTCCGTCAGAGCGATAAGCCTGATTCACCCTTCCGCCAGCACGATAAGCCTCATTCGCCCCTACCCGTGAACAATAAGCCCCATAAACCCCTCGATCGGCTTTCGATGTCGAACCGTGGAAAATGATGGAAAAGAAGCCTAATGTACCCATGGTTTGTGATGTGACGTAATACAACGAGCGGAACGGAACCTTACCCTAGACACCTGCTATCGAACGTAAATGCTTCGTTCTGCGCAGAGGCTCGGCATGGTACCATAACCTGCGCCTCCCTGCTTGGGTGTGCGTTCGACCGCACATGACGACTGATGCTTTTGAAAACCACGACCCGGTACAGGACATAGTCGAGTCCTTTGTGTGGTCAAACCTGTGCGTATGTTCTATATATTTTACGGTTCAGATCGCATTGGACTTCCTCCTCCCTCCCGTACTGATGAGTTCATTGAGCAAATCCTATTTCGACATGTCCCATGTTTGAGAAACGCGTCTACTGTCACTGTTGCAACGCTGGGCTGGCAGCCCAGAACCGGTGCACTGTCCTTGGGGAACCATGACATTTCACCTCCCTCCCATTGATCACGGAACTGCTGTGGCCGAGTGGGCAAAGATAAAGCGCGCATGGGACATGATCAACCCAAATACAACCGCCAAGCCATACACCATGTGTTGGCTGTTGGGCATGCAGGCACCCCATGCCTGGCCGTTGTATAGTCCAATTGGGCGGCATGGATGTCGGTGTGGCCAATTCCATTTTCGTGGTTGTGACCATCATCATCATTTCGCTATGTCTGCGGTGTTTTTCATGACTATTTGCAGGGCACTTTAGACTGAAGTTCTAGCACCTAAAATGAAGAATATACCACCCTCGTTGTAGTTAACTCTCTGCATTCATGCAACATAATGTCCTCCCATGATCTGCCCTAAGAGGACAGATCATGGGCAAATGTGCATCGTTTAGCCAGGTATTTTGGGCTCAAGTAATCTCATGTGAAAGTAAAAATTTCTGCCTCGTGGTCACCCCTTGATAATGACTGAAAGTCCACTTGTACAGCACGAATGTGGAGAAAGTGATGACATGTGTAGCAGCCAGAATAGGACACTTATTGTACTAACCACATCAATTATGAGTGTATGTTGAAGTTATCTTTGTGGGTTCGGTCACCATATGCCCAGTTTTTGGAACTATATAGCTCATTCGCCCGTCGTCGTGCGAAAAACAACCCAGGTATCAACGGACCGTCGAAAGTAATGCAGGTATCAATGCCGAGCGAGAAAGCAACCAGCCGCCCACGAGGTAAAAAACATCACTCATCCGCCAACGTTACACATAAGATACCTGAGGAACCCAGAAACGCTAAAAAAAATGTCATGTTCTCGCCACATACCATGTAGCATTGATGCATGAGATGATTTTTGTCATTCACTATGTCTCAGATGAATGCACCATTGCAATTTTTTCCATGTCAGGTCCAAATCACATGCTGTGATCCAGCATGAAAAAAGGGGTGGGCGGCAGGTTGATTTTGTTGCGGAGGCTGGGCGGATGGTTGCTTTTGTAATGCAAGGTGGACAGATGGTTGCTTTTCTTCCGAACCACGGGCGGATCGTTACTTTTCTTCCGAACGACGGGCGGATGAGAGTCACACTTTGCGTTTTATGGGTATCTGAGCTATTTCACCCTATCTTTGTACATGGCTGTGGGTGGGTGTACAGGCTTGAACAGATAAGCCTATGTGCTGTTGTTTCAAGTGTGATGTGACTGTTGTCCTAGACATCATATGAACAGAAGGAACATTCAAGTGGGTAGTAATGTGTTATTGTACAACACTGGTAACTGTAATGATCCTTTACTTGGTAGTACTTGTTAAACATCATGTCACGACATAGGCGTTAGTTTGCAAATGAAAATTGGGTTGAGGAAATTGCATTAGGCAAATGTCATTGACTAAACACCACACATAGTGAAGGTGGGATATGTGATCTCATGGAAAATTTCACGACTCAACCCTCGAAGAAAGTGAACAATGTCACAGACAGGTTACAGCGGCTTCCATGCGTGACAGTGTTCAGCATCGTAGAATACCTCTGTCTCACTGTCTGAATGTTGGTTGCCACGTCTGCTACTTGAAACATGCCGGCTACTGGACCCCCTCCCCACGTGCACGGAGCTATTGTACCTCAGCTTAACCCTAACCTTATGCCTAATCCAAAAAACCCCTGTCTTGGTGAACTGCGAACCGCCTGAGAGAATGCTTTGTTCAATCTCCACTGTCTAAGAACTTCATCCTACACATGAACAAAACCAAGTATTAGAGATGAAAAGCATAGGTGGTGTTTTACATGAGATTAGGTAAGGGAATGCATGCAGAAAAAGCAAGTACACACTCATCTCACTCTTTCTCCTCTGGCTCTTCCTCATACGTCTCCTGCCACTCTCTCTCCTCCTTATCCAACTGCTGTGTGTGCTCATCCTGCACAACCGTCTCACCATCATCACCAAGAGGAGGGGAGTATGCATCAGAGTCATCACTTTCACCACCATCATCCTCATCATCGTCGTCATCCCGAGGTGTAGCCTCGGGATCATACTCCACGTCACCACTGGCATATGCTGCAAGTGGAGCATCCACACTCATGGAGGCATTTGCACGTGCCTCCAAGGCTACTGCAGCCTTGGTTTTAGCAGCCTCTAGGCCTCCATCAAACCCCCTTCCTGCAGCCTGAGCTGGGCTTGGAGCTGGCAGCTTTTTGCAACGTGACTTGGTATGTCCCTTTTTCCCACACTTTGGGGAAATGATTTTTTTTGCACGAATTCTCCCAGTCTTTCCATGACTACGAGGGCGGCCCTTCCCACGCCTAGGTCCCGGCTACAGCCACAGGGCTTCCACAAGCCAAATGTTTTTCACCACTGGAGACGGGAGAGGGTTGTTGTATGCCCGACGCAATGCCATGCGGGTAAGTCCAGTGTCGGCTAGGTTTTCAGTGTTGATGCGCTTCATGAGGAAAAATGCGCAAGCATGCTGACATGGCAGTCCAAATTCCTTCCACCGACCACAGCTGCACGTCTTCTCTAGGATGTCAACTTGTCGTGGATGGTTAGTGGGGCCCTCCATTATTGCCGTGTTGGGACCCTCCTCCGTTATGGTGTACTCTCGTGCCACAGCGAGACAATGGAGTAGTCGGTCTGCTTGGCCAGGGGCCAAGGCAGTCTGCACACTTTCAGCCAAGGCACGGCGAGCACAGAACATGCACTACACAAAGGAGTAGATGCTGACAAAACAGTAGTACAGATACAGCTTGCCGTGAGCAGCAATGCGCGCGTTCTAGGTCTTGGCTGCGTTTGACGTGGTGTGACTCCCTCTGCCCAGAGGGCAGTAGAGGCGTGTCCACTTCTTTAGAGGTACCCCCCCCCCCACCACACTCCCATCCTCCCGTTGCCTTCCAAACAGGTATGCATAGGCAGAGGCACTCACTTGTGGCAGGTGGGTGGTTACCTTCTCCCATGACTCAACATTCAACACATGCGCATACTTCCATGCCTTGTGTGTAGCCTTTTTCCCGTGTGAAGTGCGGATGGTCTCGCGCAAGTGCCAAGCGCAGTACATGTGGGTAGCACCAGTGAGGTACTTTTGCAGCGCTTTCTCCAATCCTTTCTCTCTGTCTATGACAATGCATGTGCCGGACTGTGCAGTAGTAGGATACGCGAGGGCCAACTGTGCGTAAAAAAAGGACCAGCCCTTCTCATCCTCATTCGGCGCCAGTGCGCACGCCATGGGAATAGCGTGGTTGTTGGCGTCAAAAAAATGGGCAAGTAGGGGAACCTGCTTGTGTTCGTTTTTGAGAAATGTGGCATCCATCTTCAATTTCCAGCGACTGTGTTGGAAGGCGATCCTGGCAGCACCTGGAGCAACAAATACCCACAAGAAGGCACCGTTTTTGTCCTTGTGCATGACCGCATGTGTACCTGGGTCCACGCTTCTTAGCTGCACGCAGCACGTGGACATACGCATGTGAGTATATGTGAAATGTGCAGCACAACCAAACTGCAACGGCAAAGGGCTGCAATTGTGTACACACCTCGTCCACGTAGGAGAGAAAGAGGCTCCACGTCTCGGTCTTCTTGCCCATGAGGTTTTCATGAGCCCGTGTCTTTGCGTGGTAGAGTGTGTTGTTGGAAATGTTGATACCGGTCCTTTCTTGGAGTACCTGCCGTAGTGTCGTTGTTGAAGCCGTGGGGTCGCGTTGCAGGGCCTCTGATACTTTGGGGGCCACCCACCCCTTCTGACGCGCCGGATTACCGCGGCCAATTGCAAGGACACACTTGTATCCATCGGCATAGTGGGACACAGTGATGTGGCCAAACTTGCTTGAAACACGAGCCCGGAGGAGCCAGGTACAACCCTTCTTCTTCGTCTCGGAGCACGTGACGTGGAATCTGGCAGGCTCACTCCGCACCCACTTCAGACCAAAGCGGTTGTCAATCGCATAGTCCTCCACGAACGCCCAAGCGGCATCCATGTTGTCGAAGAACATGCCCTCCTCCGGCTCCTTGGGCATCCCCTTTTGCTTCTTTGGGCTGTGACATGGTTCATCGTCTAAATCACCTGTCCATGGCAGTTTAGCAAAACATGAAAGGAAAAACTAGGGTTTACAAATGTGTACTTGCAACAGCAGGACTACGAATCTGTCCTTCCATCGATATGGTCTGCTTCTTCCTAAGGAAAGTAGACACAGGAAACGTCATGGACACAAAGTGAGCATTACTGAGGTGGCCATGTGGGACGGACAGGACGCGATCCCACCCCATGCTAAACCTAACGGGTCCAGCTTCCCCGACATCGGGGGACCTGGGAGCACGGGGTGGTTCATCCGGGAGTTGGTTGTTGGAGGCTGTCAGCCTCGTCCAACTGCCGGGCCCACCAGTCATCTGCCCAATCCCAAGTCAACCAAAAAATGACATCCTCAAACGCGCCTGATGGGTCCTCCGACTGTGGGTTAATGGGGTACCACCGCGGTGCATGAACCTGAGCGGGCCGAGGAGCGTTCTCGTCAGGACTTGGTTGCGTGGCAACGTGCCACGCATGGGTTTTGGGAAGCCATCCGAAACAGAGGGTATTTCGGCCAAAAAATAGCTTGATATTTATCCGATCTACCCTCCTAGTCAGGCTTATCAGTGTCCCCTATGACCTGGTCGTCCACCTGAGATAATGCGTAGAAGCTTCCTAGCAACACAGCCGCTGACCGGGCTGCTCTGCTGCTGCGGCTGTGGGAGGGCGGCTGCACGCACCGCAGCCGCCACACACCTCTGCGTGGCGGTACACGCCGCTGCTGCTGCCTCTGCAGCTGCGATCTCACGTGGTGGGTGGAGTACGTTGACGGCGACCGGCCGTCTCCAACAGATCCCAGAAACTCTGCTGCAGCGGTGACTCTCACTGCTGCTGCTCTGCTGCTGCGGCTGTGGGAGGGCGGCTGCACGCACCGCAGCCGCCACACACCTCTGCGTGGCGGTACACGCCGCTGCTGCTGCCTCTGCAGCTGCGATCTCACGTGGTGGGTGGAGTACGTTGACGGCGACCGGCCGTCTCCAACAGATCCCAGAAACTCTGCTGCAGCGGTGACTCTCACTGCTGCTGCTCTGCTGCGTCTCTGCTGCGCAGCTCATTGAGAACTGTCTCACTGCTCTGATACCATGAGATAATGTGTAGAAGCTTCCTAGCAACACAGCCGCTGACCTGGCGTCAGTGCCTGGTCAGACGGTGACGACAGTCACAGGTCACACACTCAACGGCAAGGGTTTGGCTAGGAGACACAAGACACAGTGTCAGAATGCTTCATTATAGCATATGCAGAGAGAGGTGACAACTGACAGGTCCAGGGCATAAATACCTGCCGCGGCGCACGGCGGGTGTCGCACGCGGCAGTCCAAGAGTTGTCCTAAAACCGGCCCAAAACCACTGTTTTGGCCGTAACTCTGCACACACATGTCAGAATCCTACGCCGTCTGAACCCAAACGTGCAGAATCAAGCGACGGACGTAGCAATTGGTCACATGCATGCATCCATCGACTTTCAGCAAGCATACAATGCAAAAACATACAAATAGGCCTCATGGCCAGTCCGCTGAAAGGCGCCTGCAAGACGTAGAAGGCACAGCAACGAGTCCCGATGACATCTGGGGCTCTAGAACAGTGGTCGGTCAGCTCCAGGCGGGTAGTCCGCCGCCTTTTGTCGCGCCGGTGTCACCAGGGCCGCATGCCTCAGGGATCTGCACGAGTATGGACACGGCCGAGTGGTCACAGTAAACTGTACAGGAATGGCACAAAGCACAACACTCCCCCATGACCCGATGGTACGCATGTCCACGCGCATGCAGCACTGGTACAACCACATAGTGGGTGACATAGACAGATGAGACGCCAACGTACATCCCACACTCAACCACTGTCACGCACGGGACGAAGCCCAACAGAACGAAGGGCCACCAGGAACTTTCCGCGGGCAAGTGCCTTCGTCAAGAAATCAGCACGCTCCAAGTCAGTGCCAACCCACATGATGGAGATCACGCGTCGCTCCACCAGATCACGAACGAAGTGATGCTCAACCGCAATGTGCTTTGTGTGAGCATGAAAAACACCAGAGTTCTCCGCAATGGCGAGAGCACTCTGGTTGTCGCAACGCAGCACAATGGCGGGTACTGACTGCCCAAGCTCAAGAAACAAGCGCTGCAGCCAAACTGCCTCAACAGCCCCTGCCCCCAAAGCCACATATTCTGCCTCTGACGAGCTACGTGTGATGCAGCCCTGCTTCCCGCTTCGCCAAGACAAAGCGGTACCGCCGAGCAGAAACACGTAGCCAGTGCGACTGCGCCCGTCAGGGCTCCAAGCCCAGTCGCTGTTAGTGTAGCCGTCAAGGATCACCGAACACTGCCGACGAAAGCAGAGTCCAAGATACGGCGTGGAGACCACGTACCGTACCACTCGCACAGCCGCGTGAAGAGCTCTCGCACGTGGAGCCTGCGAGAACTGAGCGAGGAGGTTGACGGCGAACGCGATGTCGGGACGCGTGATAGTGGCCAGGTACATCAAAGATCCGATAAGACGGAGATACAATGTCACGTCCACTGTCTCCCCCAGTTGTGTAGGATCATCCATTTTCAGGGCATCCTGCCCATCAGGTGTGAGGGGTGTGGAAGCAGTGGGCACTGCACCAAGGAGATCGCTAAAGCGCTCCCCCACAACTCGTGCGTATCGGGCCTGATGCAGCAACAGTGTCCGATGTCTACGATCTCGCATGATCTCCATACCAAGAAACACCGACGCAGGACCGAGGTCCTTCATCCTGTAGGCGGTCTGCAGGACAGCCTTGGCCTCCTTCACGGCCTCCAGGGACGGAGACGCGATCAGAAGGTCATCAACATATACCAGGATGGCGGTGAACCGCTTGGGTGTCGGTAGGATGAAGAGTGAGGGGTCGGCCTCGCTCTGTACGTATCCTGCGCGAGTCAAGGTGCCAGTGATCTCCCGGTTCCAACACCATGGAGACTGCTTGAGGCTATACAAGGACTTGCGCAAGCGCCAGACCTTGTCACCATCCTCAAAGCCTGGTGGCTGAGCCACGTAGATCTCCTCATCCAAAGAGCCATGGAGGAACGCGTTGTTCACATCCATCTGGTGTAGTTCCCAGTCATGCTGAGCAACTACACCAAACAGAGCTCGAGCTGAGGTCATGCGGCCGACAGGGGCAAAGGTGTCAGTGTAATCAACTCCCTCAATCTGAGAGAACCCCTTGACGACCAAGCGGGACTTGTAGCATTCCAGTGAGCCATCCGGCTTCACTTTTTTGCGAGAGACCCACTTGACCTGAATCGCCTTCCTCCCAGGGGGAAGGTCGACCAGCTCGTAGACTCTGTGCTCTCGGATAGCGCGAAGCTCATCCTCGCAAGCAGCTTGCCAGGCATCAGCATCCTATGATGAGAAAGCCTCCCTCAATGTGCCCGGGTCAGGTGCCATAGAGGGGGAGCTCTGCATGGCAAGTGCACATGCCTCAGTGTCAGGCCTGACGGCCACAAGATAAGCTGCTGCGTCACAGGCGATATGGAACTCGCGAGTGACCAGGTCGTGCCCTATAGGGCACGCTGGGTGTACCTCTGAAAGCTCAGTGCGGACACTCAGGCCTAAGGCCTTTGTGCCTGGATCACCGCTTGCGATGCTGCGAGAGGAACGCCTGGGGCCGGGACCGGACGCTAGCTGAGCTCCGGAATCCAGTGGTCGAAGGCGACGACCGGGCTCACGAGAGTAACCGGAGGTCGAGGGGCGCACCTCAGGCTCAGGAGCAGGTACGACCACACGAACAGGTACGACCAGAGCTGGTGAGGGCTGAGATGAGGTAGCCGGAGATGCCGTGCGAGGAGATGCGTGTGTGGGGGACATGAAGCTGGAAGTGACAGCGGGCAAGGCTGGCCTGGACACTGAGACAGGAGTGTCAGCCGACGTAGGGATAGGAGTGGGCTTGGCTAGGTCAGACACCGGAGCAGGGGTGCCAGTGGACACAGGTGGTGATGCAGGAGGAGGCGAGAGAGCAGCGGTACCTGTGGGGTGTGAAACAGGCTGAACAGGCGGGATCTCTGGACCAACGGCAATGATAGCCGGGTCATCAAGTGCTGGAGATCGAGAGGGAACTCGAGCGGACACATCAGCCCGACGAGAAATGGTCGCTGGTGGAGAAGTCTCCCTCATCTGTCGAGGACCGTCACAGGAAGGGACATGAGCTGCGGAGAGAGCTGTGATCAAAGCCAGATCACGGTATGTGAGAGACTAAAAAAACAGCGCGTCACGGGACTCCATGATACGACGGTGAGTGGGGTCCCAAAAGCGCTAGGCCTTTCGACCGCGGGGAGATGCCGATGAAGGTACACAAGCAACCCCGAGGGGAGACCTTGGACCCCTGCTGGTCCTCGGTGTACCACACGGAGGCCATGGAACCCCAGACGCGTGCGAGGCGAAGATCAGCATGGTGGCCAAACCAGAGCTCGTACGGTGTGACATGATCCGGAAGCGGACCATGCGGGAGGCGGTTCCAGACCCATGTCATGTAGGCGAAGCCCTCGAAGGCAAAGGACTCGGGGAGACCGCACTCAGACCGCATGGCGCGGACCGCATCCTCCATGGTGCGGTTCCAGCGCTCAGAGACACCGTTCTGCTGTGGGGTAGCAGGAGCAAAGACCTGGTGAAAAATGCCGTGCTCAGCGAAGGAGTCCATCTCACAGAGGAACTCGCCGTCGCGATCGGAGTGAAAGGTATGTAGCGTGTGGCGAGACTGACGCTCAGTCATCACGAGCCAGAGCCAAACCGCAAGGGCGGAGTCGCTCTTCTGACGTACATTGTAGACCCACCGCATCCGGGTGAAGTCATCAGTCAGCGTCAGAACATACCGTCCCCTCTCGGACAGGGACTCGACCGGGAGAGGACCAAGCAGGTCCAAGTGGACCAACTCGAGTGGCCTCAGCGCTCGGGAACGCGAATCAGGATAAGTGCACCGGTACATCTTTCCCTGAGCGCAAAAAAGGCAGTCGGTCTTGGGTGGCTTCTCGAAAGAAGCCGCGTCAAGGCCAAGAGCGGGTTGTGTCCGTATGAGCTTCGACACAGTGTCGGAGCCTACATGACACAGACGTCGGTGAAGCAACCTCTGGTGTTCTGGGGATAGAACACCAGTGACAAAAACATGACCAGAGGAAGGGGGAGAGCAAGGGGAAGATGGCTGAGCAATGCGGTACAAATCATCTACGACTGACGCACGCAGGACAATGCTACGGGTGTCAAGAGCAGTCACAGTCACTGAATCAGCGGTATGCTCAACAGCGAGACCCATCAGAGTGCAGGCACGCACAGACAGCAGACTGAGATTAAGATCAGGCACAAACAGCACGTCAGAGAGATACAGGGGGCCAGACGGACCATCAAAGCATACAACCCCAACACCAAGGACCGGTAAGGACTGACCAGAGCCTGTACGAACAGAACGGACAGTCGTGACAGGACCAAGTACCACAAAGTCACTACGACGACACGTCATGTGGTGGGTGGCACCGGAATCGATGAACCAAGTGCCACCGGAGTCACGACTGGTGGACGTCACTGTACAACGAGCAATGGAACACTCGGCATCAGTGGGACGCTGAGCCGTTAGAGGGAAGGAACGACGTACATCACGAAGGTGAGACTCATGAATCCAGTCAGTGCAGTCAAGCCCAACATCATCACATGCGGACTGTGCTCCCCCACACGTGTCATCACGAGTCACGAGGACGGACGAACAAGCAGTCTGTGACCCACTCGACGATGACAACACACTCGCACCTCCCTGAAAGCGAAGCGCCAGAAGATGACGAAGCTCGGCGATGGTACGGTCACGTGGGTCTGGATCACTGCTGCTCACTGGTGAGGACGCAAGAACACCTGCAGTCGTCGTCGCCGCGCATCCAGAGGAGTGTACGGGCAACGTGCCGGGCGCGGTGCGTGCAGCGTGGGCAGCCTGAAGTCCGTGGGTGATGCACTCCCAGTCAAGCGGCTGCTGGCACTCAGTGTAGCGATGGGCACCTCCACAGTTGTAGCAGTGCACGGAATGGCCACTGCTACCACTGGATGACGACTGCTGCTGGCCCGATCCACGCTTCCTATTCTTCTTCTTCCCATGGGCAGTTGCTCCAACGCCCTGCGTCTACGTGGGTGTAGACGGGGTCGAAGAGGAGGAGGAAGATGAGGTCGTGATGGAGGTAGAAGAGGGTGACTGCAGGAGGGAAGATGGTGGTGAGGCAAGGACTGCTGCAGCAAGGGAAGTCTCCTGATGTGCTACTGCTACCTCGCGGGCTAATGTCACCTGGAGGAACAGCTGATGGGCCCAAGGAAGCAGCTGCAGGGTGGCTGAGAAAGGCTTGAGAGCAGCGTTGCTGTACCGTGTGAAGATGTCGGTGTACTCCAGGCGAACTCCGAGCATGATCGTCCGAAGTGCCCACAGCTGTGTGCCCCCTGAGGTCCCTAGACGCGTGTAAACACGCATGGCGCGTCGCCAGTAATCCGCCGCAGGCTCCGCTGGTCCTTGACGGAGCGAGTGGAAAGCACGAATGTGTGACGCACGCGTAGCGTGCGTCTCTGCGGCCAGTAGTGACAGCGCCAGATCCCAGCCTCCACGAGGATCAGCTCCGATGCCTGTGCCAGCCTCGCCGAGGAAGGGGCGGAAGTCGACGACAGTCTCGCATGGCATGGCGTAGAGAAGCCCTCGCATGGCCCGGGCTGCTGTCAGCACTTGTGCTGGACCTGTAGACTGGTACGGGCTGTGGTAATAAGGCCACACTCCCTCGGAAGTGGCCCACACCTGAAACAGGATCTCCCAGCAGTCAAATCCATCCTCGCTGATGTACCGTGGAGGTGGTGCCTCGAAGTCCTTTGGCTGCCGCTCTGTGGGGAGAGCAATCGCAGGCTGAGGAGGACGAGAGACGGGGAAAACTCCTGGAAGGGGGTGATCACCGGGGAAGTCAGGTGACGGTCGTATCGGGGACACGGGTGGAGGTCGAATACCCGTCTACAGCTGACGGAGGCGCTCCTGTAGGAGACGAATCTCCCGCTCCTGGGAGTCATCCTCGAAGCCTGGCATGAATGGCTCGTCATCAAGGAGGTCCGCAGGTGGTGGAGAAACCACACCAAGAGGTGAAGCAGACGGAGCACCTGTCACGGGCACCTGGGCCGAGTGCTGGGTGGAGGCCGCAACGCCGGCAGCTCCCTCAGAAATCCGCGAAGGAGCCGTGGACTGAGCGCGCAGGAGCTCAGCCAGCGTGCGGATCGCGTCAGTCTGCTCTCGCTGCAGACGACGCATCTCCTCCTGCTGGCTGCGCAGGTCCGCAATGGCCTGCGAGCGAGGAGGAGGGATCACCTGGTCCCTTGTCCTTGTCGTCGGGCGAACTCATGTCGCCGCTCACTATGGGACGACAGGTCAAGTTTGCCGGATTTCAAAACCGTCTGCGTTTCTCGGAGAGTTGAAATGCTGGAAACTTTTGACTTTCCGGGTGAAAATTCGGCTAAGTGTAATGCTGGCGTTAGCAAGTGGTTGCTGACGTCAGCACGACCTGATGACGTCAGCAATAAAAAATGCTGCCGTCAGCTCGTCCCTTTTTTTCTGTCACGGTTCTGCCGCGCGTGGAGCTGCTACGCGGTGGCGCGCGGCAACTCCGCAGAAGCTGCGCAGCAGCTTCCGCCTAGCTGCTGCTGTAGCTGTGCTGTCAGTTGTAGCAGCAGCTGCGTAGCTGCGTGTGCAGCGGTGGCAGCAGCGGCTGCGCTGCTGCTGCTGCTGCTGCAAGCGGCGGCTGCTGCTGCGCGCTGCAGCTACTGCTGGCTGCCGCCGCCGCGCGCTGCTGCTGGCTGCCGTCGCCACGCGCTGCTGCTGCTGCCACTGCTGTGCTGCTGCTGCCGCTGCGAATGCCACTACTGCTGCTGTGCCACTGCCGCTGCTGCGCTGCTGCTGTCGACGCTGCTGCTGCGCTGCTGCTGCCGCTGCTGCAGCCACGCCGCTGCGGCGGCCGCTGCTTCTGCGCTGCTGCTGCGCTGCTGCCGCCGCCGCCTCTGCTGCTGCTGCTCTGCTACTACGGCTGTGGGAGGGCGGCTTCACGCACCGCAGCCGCCACGCACCTCTGCGTGGCGGTACACGCCGTTGCTGCTGCCTCTGCAGCTGCGATCTCACGTGGTGGGTGGAGTACGTTGACGGCGACCGGCCGTCTCCAACAGATCCCAGAAACTCTGCTGCAGCGGTGACTCTCACTGCTGCTGCTCTGCTACTACGGCTGTGGGAGGGCGGCTTCACGCACCGCAGCCGCCACGCACCTCTGCGTGGCGGTACACGCCGTTGCTGCTGCCTCTGCAGCTGCGATCTCACGTGGTGGGTGGAGTACGTTGACGGCGACCGGCCGTCTCCAACAGATCCCAGAAACTCTGCTGCAGCGGTGACTCTCACTGCTGCTGCTCTGCTGCGTCTCTGCTGTGCAGCTCAGTGAGAACTGTCTCACTGCTCTGATACCATGAGATGATGTGTAGAAGCTTCCTAGCAACACAGCCGCTGACCGGGCGTCAGTGCCTGGTCAGACGGTGACGACAGTCACAGGTCGCGCACTCAACGGCAAGGGTTTGGCTAGGAGACACAAGACACAGTGTCAGAATGCTTCAATATAGCATATGCAGAGAGAGGTGACAACTGACAGGTCCAGGGCATAAATACCTGCCGCGGCGCACGGCGGGTGTCGCACGCGGCAGTCCAAGAGCTGTCCTAAAACCGGCCCAAAACCACTGTTTCGGCCGTAACTCTGCGCACACATGTCAGAATCCTACGCCGTCTGAACCTAGACGTGCAGAATCAAAAGACGAACGCAGCGACTGGTCACATGCATGCATCCATTGACTGTCAGAGAGCATACAATGCAAAAACATGAAAATAGGCCTCATGGCGAGTCCGCCGAAAGGCGCCTGCAAGACGTAGAAGGCACAGCAACGAGTCCCGATGGCATCTGGGGCTCTGGAACAGTGGTCGGTTAGCTCCAGGTGGGTAGTCCGGCGCCTGTCGTAGCGCCGGTGTCACCAGGGCCGCCTGCCTCAGGGATCTGCACGAGTATGGACACGGCCGAGTGGTCACAGTAAACTGTACAGAAACGGCACAAAGCACAACACCACCATCCTGAAGTGATGAAGGAGGCAGCTGTAGAAGCAACATGGTTCGAGGGAGCGGAGACGGCGTGAACGAAGACCGTGCAAGACTGAATGACACTGGATCAAACTGAAGCGGGATCCTGCCAAAACATGGCGTGTAACTGGCGGACCATCCGAGGATAGGTGGAGACGTAAGATGAGGGCACTATCCGCCGATACGTTTCATCGTACACACTCTACTACTGTAGTGCATGTGTGAGTTGTCTGGTGGCAACGAATGTTTCACCATGATTTTGAGTACCCTACTGCATGCCCATGGCGAATGGCGGTTGAAAGGATGTCTCAGCGACATGTGCGCAACAAGTCTGCATGGTGTGCCGGGGAAGTTGCAACACGGACACCTGTTGTACCGTTCAATGGCGCACTGTAATTGGCCCGCTCACCACTTGATGAGCTGGCCAGACATCTCTTAGGCTCAGCAACACGTTTGGATGCCAGTGCATGAACCTTACCAGCTCATGGCCGAGGTTGGCGCTGGGGGTTTTTCGATGTGACAAGGATACTGCATACGATGATAAGACGGCTATGGAGACACGGTCTGTGGAATGCAGGAAACCCGATTTGATTAAAATATGTGAACGATGAAAGCATTCCCCCAGTGAAGGAGCACACGAAGTAAGCTCAACCGTACATTTTTAAGTGCCAAAATATTACCATTGTCGCCGTCATAGTGAATTGTAAGACTCGAGTACATGCATGAAGCGTGCTTGTACAAAATGAAGATCAAGTTATTTGGAAAGTGAAGGAATAATACCAGGTCACCCTTATTCGTCAGAAAATGAACGATCTATCGTCACATTACGCGTTCCAAATTTTGGAGGGGTACATGGGGCTTATTGTCTAGGGGTAGGGGAAAATGAGGCTTATCGTGCTGGCGGAGGGGCGGATCGGGCTTATCGCTCCGATGGAGGGGCAGATCGGGTATATCGTTCTGACGGTGGGGCGGATGATGTTTCTCGTTCCAATGGAGGGGCGGATGGGGCTTCATGTGCGAAACTAGGGGTATATAGTCACTCCCCCCTTTTCTTTATACTGAAAAGGAGAACGGCAGACAGGCTGGCTTCCCTCCGTAAAGTGCCTACCAGCCTGCCTGGAGGGCCACGACCTGACGTGACGTCACTGCTCACCGCACTACGCGCCAGCCGTTTGTCCGCAAGCAGTGGCGCTCTGTGGCCGGATGCGGATAATGCATGAACGCGGGAACGGTGCCTACGTGGCAGCCGAACCAGCCACGCGCTTGGCGCCCCTGGTCCTCGAATTCACGGTGTGCGGGTGCACACCACACCTACCCGCCTTCCACCTCGAGCCAACTCCCATGTCCCCCGCTGGACCCGTTTGCCATCTCAGTGAGGAGCAATTAGCGGCTTACTCCCCCTGCGATACTTCATCGTTTCCCAATATCCCGGATCCAGCCCTTCCGCATGGGGGTCGCCGGCCGTCCGCCATGGCGTCCGCCCACGCCTCCCTCCCCCTCCCCGCTCTGACGCCCATCCCCCCATTAGTACCTCGATTTCCTGCGCCTGCGCCGCTGAAGCGCGGCATCGTCGGCGCGTCACCGGAGCAGTCGCCCTTACCACCGCGGCCTTGAAGAGCCCTGGTGGACGCCGCAGGTCCTCACGTCCATTCGTCGGTCCTGGCCAAGGCCGTGGGCCTTAGTGCCGTGGTCGCAGCGGACACAGGGGGTAGAAGGCAACTCGCAACAGGTGCAGCGGCCGACCGCAGGACTCGGAACGTCGCGCGCTCAGCACGCTTGAGCGGGGCCGGCAGCAGCGCGGTCGCCTCCGCCGCCGCCGCCGCCTCTGCCGGCGGCGGCGGCGGCGGCGGCTGCAGAGGCGACCGCGGCGGAGGCCAAGGCGCGGGCGCAGGCGCAGGTTGCATGACCATGATGGGCGGTGTGGGCCCCGGTGGGATTGGCGGGATCCCTCGGCGCTCCTTCAGCACGGCATCTGCTGCAGCGTCTGCCGCTGCTGCCGCTGCCGCCGCCGCTGTTTCCTCGGGCGCTACCGGTGCCCCAGCAGGCAAATCGCCAGTCGGGCAGGCTCCAGCCACCAACGTTCCTGTGTTCCCAGGTGCGAATTCAACCGGGCTCTGCCTCCCTCCATCTCCCTCCCCTCGGAAAAGGGGGAGGGAGGGGGTTCTCTTCACCAGCCCACGCCGACCCCCTCTGGTGAACGCTCTGGTGCTGCCAGCACCCAACTTTGCTGCTTGGCCCTTTGCAAACAGAATCAGTTTACAGTGGACTCCACCGGGACCAGGCTCACCTGCCCTCTTGCCGGCCCCTCTCTTGCCCATGGCTAGCAGGCTAGTCTGTCCGTAGGTCATGCCGTGCCACCCCCGTGGCGTG
>SZWC01018793.1:43428-55299 GCA_023375785.1 Penium margaritaceum | reverse complement strand
TGTGTGTGTGTGTGTGTGTGTGTGTGTGTGTGTGTGTGTGTGTGTGTGTGTGTGTGTGTGTGTGTGTGTGTGTGTGTGTGTGTGTGTGTGTGTGTGTGTGTGCGTGCGTGCGCTGATATCATTATGTACAATGATGATGGCAACATGAAAGCTGTCCAAATCAAGCCAAATTTGGAGTGATGATGATGAAACAGAGGATGTTAAACGAAATGGTGATGGTTTGACTGAAAAACCTTTGAAAAAAGTAAACAATGTCACGTTTTCCTTCACAGTCCAAAATCGAGGTATGAGAGCGTGTTTTCCTTTCTTGTATCCTACAAGGCATAAAACAAAACATGAGTAGATTCAATGGGCAGGTTATGACAAGGGCTCTCTAATGAGCCTTTTAACTCCTAAAACATTGGTCATTTGGGATCAGCAAGCTCTCACACGTTTGGAGGGGGGTGGTAGGTGAGACCTGAATGAAGCTTCCAAGCGGCTTCACAGACCGCTTAGGATCATCACGTGCCCCAGGTGCTGCTCACAAGGGTTGGAAAACCATTTGCTGCATTCATTGTTGTGGTGAGGTAATACCATTGTAGCGTTTGTTGCAAGGGCATCTCCACTGCTGCAATCTGGTGCGACGGGTCATCGTGGGTCGGTGGCTCCTCCCATGACCATGGCTGTACCAATGATTCTCACAATTGCTAGTACTGCAGTGTCTCTGCTATACATCGAGGCGAGGGATGTCTCCTTGCTCTCATACCATAAGAGACTACTGGGAGGCTTCCTTGCTTTGCTGGTACTGACCTGGTTACACCGTCCAATCAGTTTGCGCATTAGCAAACAAGCAAGTGCAAAAAATGGCAAGGGGTAGCTAGGGAGATGCACAAAGTCTCATAAGCTCCAATACCCTACTGCCGGCTAAACTCGGATAAAAGTTAATTCCCCATGGGCTCGAGCCTGTTGCATAAGTAGGTTCCCCCTATTTGGCCAGTGTGCAAGAATTCCTTCCAAAACGAGTTTTGAAAATAAGCGGGCTCAATTCATGCGCGCACGACGCTTTCAAAGAGGAAGAGGCCAACAAAACGGACCCTGATTGCTTGATTTTGTTCGTAATCATGCATGTTTGACCGAGACTCTTGAACATTTCTGAATTTGAGGGACACATAATTCCGCGAGGCCTTGTAGCCAGTGTGCGGAAACTTGGCCCGGGTTATTTGAAATGAACCAAAAAAACATTCCTTCGCAATTGAATATCTGAATTTAGGCGGCTGCACGGTAGCTTAGTAATGTAAAGAGAAATGGAAATTGATATGAACACAACATAAATACCTGCCACGGCGCACGGTGGGTGACACACGCGGTAGTGTCAGTTTGACTTAAAAGAAGCCAAAATCCATTGGTTTGGCTGTAACTCGGAGCACAGGCATCCAATATGTTTTCACCTTATTGAGACAATCAGCTTGTTTTGACCAGATTTCCATTGAGACAACCTATGCAATTTTAGTGGCAATGCACTCACGAAATAAGTGGTGTTCAGCATAGATATGCTTGGTTCGAGAGTAGTGCATGGCTTCATTGTTACCAATGGTCATTATGCTTTGGTTGTCACAGAAAATAGAATTGTAGCTCTTGTAGCAGGCGACACAACCTGGCAGCATCATACATGCTCGAGCTGAGTGCATATTACTCATGTAACCTGTCACTGTCGATGAAACCCTCAACAATGACTGAAACCTGTGCTGTTAAGTAGAGCCCTGTAGGAATGGATGCAGTGAGAACAATGAAGAGCAGAGATACAAAGCGATCCCCCAGGTTGCAGATGTATGCAGCCTGGTGAGCGTGGAGTGTCCGACATGAGTGCTCAAACTCAAGCTCCATGCTTGAGAAGACTCGGGCTGGACCAAGGCCTTCGATCTTATTTGTTGACTGTTAGAGGTCCTTCACTGACTGAATGGCTACAAGACTGGGAGATGTAACAATCAGATCAACATAGACAAGAGTGACAACCAGAGGAGCAGAGGGTGCATTCAGAAACAAGGCGGGGTCAACTATGCT
Organism: Penium margaritaceum; assembly: GCA_023375785.1. Lineage (NCBI taxonomy): Eukaryota > Viridiplantae > Streptophyta > Zygnematophyceae > Desmidiales > Peniaceae > Penium > Penium margaritaceum. The sequence goes on along the minus strand of SZWC01018793.1, from coordinate 53,259 downwards.
TTTGTGAAAACCACCCTTCTCAAGAGTAGACATGATGTATTGGTCCCAACATTGTAGCAACTGCTTGAGTCCATATAGGCCCTTGCATAGTCAACACACTTTGTCACACTGGGAGACAGGCTTGTATGGGGCACAAAGACAAGGAAACAGAATACAGAGGGGAGGACACCAAGGTGGTGAGGCGATGCTCCAGAGCATGCTTGTCATTACGACACAAGTTGAGACGGCACTCACTGGAGCAAGGGTCTGAGAGGTGCCCATCGTCACAAGGCCAGGTGGGTGCGTTGTATTGTACAAAGGAAGGCCCATAGTAGGCAGATCTAGAGACAGGAGGGATCCATCCCCAAGATGGAGGCTGGGTGATGTGCTGCTACAATACCATGTCCCCAATGTAGGCAGCAGAGGATGAGGATGAAGACAAGGGGATGGAGAAACCATTGTGATGGTGGCAGCTGTAGAGGTGCTGTAGCCATTGTAAGCCTAGTTGGCCCACATGGCAGAGGCAATACAAGTTTCATGAAGAGGGGCTTGGTACTTTAATATAGAATGCCTGGATACCCCACAGTTTCAGCATGTGAATACACCAAGAGTGGAGGGGTTGTCGGAACCCCTCCCCCAACAGCCTCGGTCTTCACCTTTGCCGCACCCCGGAACAACCAACACCCTAAGTGGAGTGTGCAGTTGTAGTGGAGGTAGAAGAGGTGGAAAATCCAGAGGGCATGGTGCCAGTAGCAGATGAGTAGGAGGTTGTCACCGTAGCAATGGTAGTGGGTTGTAGACACTTGTTCTACAGGCTGTTCCACTAGTCTATAAGCAAAGCAACAGTGCACTCATACAGGGCACCAATTCCCGAGCATAGGCTCGGATACAAGGAATTCAAGCTGAACATTTGGAACATGAAAGTAGAGATAGGAGAGCTTAGAAATGAACCCTGTAACAATGGAGAAGCATTGAAAAAGTTGATCAGGCAATCCTTGCCCGGATCGCATACTAGACACAGGTTGCGGGCCTTGTACGAATTAGTAGACTCATTTGCACACATTTGCAGTTGGCTAAACTGCACAGTCAAAGTGCTTTGAGCTGCATGTCCAGTGACAGTCTTGTGATAGGGAATGAGGGCATAGGTCCCCACCGGGTCTACTGGCGTACAATGTGTGGTGTCAACATTGTACATACCAATATTGTCAGAAAGGTCGTATGGGCCATCCAGGATGAGAGCACCCATGACACGAGATGCTACAGTGGGATTAAGACAAAAGGGATGAGAGACACAAGGATCTGCAGGTGAGTACTAGCCCCGAAGGAACTCTCATTGTATGCATGAGCTGAAGCACATTTCCTGGGAAGACAAGGAGAGTTTGGAGATGAAGTACAAGGAATGATTTCATAATTCCTTTTGACGGTGCGGCAAAAGACTATGTGCAAGGGAGACAACAGCTTGAAATAAAGACAGTACCAATGATTTTCTCCCACCACCCACCACACTAAAGGAACCAGAGGACATCAATGCTCACAGTAGGTAGCATGTCAACAATGGAAGGCATAGAGTGTAGACACTCCATAACAACGTTTGCCACAGTCATGGCGATCTCTGTCTTGGCACCAACATTATGCTGTAGCTCCTCCTCAACCCTGTTGGCACTAGTGGGTATAGAGGTACCCTCAAGGATGCCTAGCTTTTACTGGTTCATGCTACCAATGTTTGGGGCAGCTGATGGACACCAATGGTGAAGAGTGTGGAGCACAAGGATCACGGATGTGAGTGGGCAGAACACGTTGCATTAAGTAGAACTGAATCAAAACATATTTTTGTTACTTATCACAGAAAGATTACATCAGATCTTTATAGCATGTGATCTAAGCTTTCCAACGCATCAAAGCACGCCCAAATCAGAGTAGTAGAGCCCCTGCTACGACCGTCAAAGTAACCCTTGGTGGAGCCATCCACCTTGCCTTGTACGCTTGACAACAGGAGGTGCTTTGATGGTGACACGTCGAAGCACCTTTCCTCGCCCAGAAGTCAAGGAGAAGTTCACCCAGGTCAAGGAGGTTCCTCTGGTCACTTCATTCATGGCCCTGGTGCATCAAAAGCTCGTTGGAGGTGAGCTCGGATCACTGGCGGTGGATTATCCCGCCACCCATGGCAGGTACTAGATTCCACCCGCCCAACACCCCAACTTTGGGCTGGGCTAAGTTTCTTAATACTCACTCGAATTGAGCAATTCAAAGCTTGACATTGCATGGAAAATGTAAGGAATCCCAATCTAAATCAGATCACGTGTTTGACGACTCCTCGGTGGTCAAACTAGGGAGTATGATCAATGGCACTCATGGCAAGGGGCACGCCATGTCAACAATCTCTCCCTTGCACCGCAACCTTGATGGTTTGTCCTTGGAACCTGTAGCATTTCAAACCTTGCAGTGCAGACCAAGCTCCATGCAGATTGCATTGTGCTTGTCCTTGGGCTGTGCTTTGGTCATGGCATCGGCAAGCATGGGCTTAGTGCCACAATGCACAACAACAGTATCTCCCTTTGGAACCAAGTCGTGCGCGTAGTGATGTCGGATCTCGATGTGCGTGGTCCTCCTGTGTAGCATAGGGTTCTGGGTGAGGCTCATGGTACTCATGTTGTCCATATTGAGTACCGTAGGCTTCCTTTGATGCACCCCGATCTCCTTTAGCAGCCGGCGCATCCACACCATATTCTTACAGCTTCCGCGAGCTCAATATACTCCACTTGGATGCTGGATAGTGCCACACAATCCTGCTTCCTGCTTACCCATGAAATTGCTACACCACCACAAACACGTACCTTGACGTTGATTTTCTACCATCAACATCACCAGCCCAGCCAGAATCGGAATAGCCGACCAACTCAAGGGAGTCGTCACGCACTCCCCCTCCAAACTTTAGCTGCGACTGTTTTATTCCCTTGAGATAGAGGAGGATCACTTGGCCCATTATGAAGGCCAGGTCAGGTCGCATCACCACCATGAAGTACATGATGTTCACCACTACGGACCTGTACGGCACACCTGCCATCTCCTCCTCCTCATCTGTGCTTGGCCCCATGCTCGAGCTCTGCTCACATGTGGTGGTCATGGGTGTGCCGATGGGATTGCACTCCTCCATGTTGTAGCAGCGGAGCACCTCTTGCACGTACTCTGCCTGTCCCATCTCCAGCGTGCATGCCTTGCGATCCCTCTTGATGGAGACACCGGAGTAGTACTGGAGCTTGACCATGTCGGTCATTTTGAACCGACCGCCCAGCTGCCACTTGAGGTCCACCAATTTCTCCATGTCCAATGACACGATAATGAGGTCATACAGGTAAAGAACCACGATCTCGTGCAATCCCAGCTGCTTCCGCACGTACACGTTGTAATCCACCTCGCAGTACTTGAAGCCAAGCTCGGCCATGAAGCCGTCCATTTTCAGGTACCACATGAGTGGTGCATGCTTCAACCAGTAAAACACCTTACGAAGCCGACACTCCTTCCTTGACGATGTCTCCACCCCCTCCGACATCTCGATGAGGATCTCCTTATCCAGGTCACCATTGAGGAATGCAGTTTTCACGTCCATTTGGTGGACTTCATAGTCGCATGCCGTTGCCACAGCGAAGAAAGTGCGGATGGAGGCAAACTTTACCACCGGTGTGAAGATCTCAACGTAGTGTTGACCCTTTTGCTGGACGTACCCTTTCGCCACCGGTCGCACCTTGTAGCACTCCACCTTCCCATCCTTGGTCAGTCTCTTCTTGAAGATCGACTTAGAGCCGATGATTTTTGCGTCCTCCGGCCTGTCCATCAGCTGCCAAGTACCATTCTCTTCATTGGAGGTGAGCTCAGATTTTACAGCTCCCTCCCACTCAGCCCCATCCTTCCGCTGCAACGCCTCCTTGACGGTCTCGGACTCCTCTTGCACAAAGAAATCTCGAGTGAACCTCGTCCAGGTGCCCTTCATGGTATCGTACCATTTTGCTGTCCTCCTTACGCATCCGCTTCTCTGATGCTGCGGATGTTGAGGCTACTGCTGCTGCTGCCGTTGCTACTGCTGTTGTTGTTGTTGCTGCTGCTGCTACCCTCTTACTTTGCCACTTGCACCGCTGGCCTGCACCCACTCCCTCTTGGACTGTGCAGATGCGGGCTCACTTTCTACCTCCTTGTTCAGCTCCAATACTATCGGCGCTTTGGACTCATTGTCCGACTCTGTTGAATGCAAATAAACAGCTTCCCCATCTCCCGGATGGTTCTCTCCAGTTGGAGCCACTTGGACGTCACCCTCGTTTGCTTCTTCTGGTGTCTTCCCCTCAAGAAGTGGTAGCCACTCCCCCCACTCGGAGAGACCCCCAACCTTGTCCGTCCAACCGTTGTCCTCGTTGAACGTGACGTCATGACTCTTCACCATCTGCTGCCTCTACATGTCGAACAGCCGGTACGCCTTGCTCCCACTATTGTACCCAATAAAAATGCACCGGTGAGTCCATGGGTCCAGCTTATCCCGCCCCTCTGGTGCCTACACAACAGCATATGCAACGCAGCCAAACATGCAGAGGTGAGCCACAATTGGCTTCCTCTTGCTCTACACCTCTTGTGGCATCTTCCACATCTTGGACTCCAGATCTTTAAGCGGCTTTGTTGGCATCAGGTTCATGATGTACGCCGCTATCCGTGCTTCCTCCGACAAGTATTGTTGCTCTAGGACGGCATCACTCAACATAGACCGGACCATGTTGAGGATGGTGCGATTCGCCCTCTTGACAATGCCATTATGCTGTGGAGAATGTGGCATAATTGTTTGCCACGCGATCCCCTTGCTCTTCATCCATGCCAAGCATTCTTCGTATTCGCCGCCATTTTTGCTAAGGAATGCCTTCACCTTCCATTCCGTTTGCCACTCCACCGCTGCCACAAACTCCTCCATGCATTACAACACATCATTTTTTGTCTTAATGCTGTAGAGGCACAGCTTGCGGCTATGGTCATCAATGAAGGTGACAAAGTAGTGTGCCCCACCAATGGAGGACTCGAACGGTCTACACATGCTTGTGTACACCACCTCCAAATTCGCCAATGCACGCGTCCCTTTGCCATCAAATGGCTGCCGTGTCGCCTTGCCAGCCACGTACGACTCACACACGGCATTTTGGGTTGCATCAATGCTCTTGAACTCAAGACCCTGCACCGCCTCCTTCTTTTCCATATCCCTCAGAGTTGAGGGAGTGATATGACACAGGCGGCGGTGCCACAGGTCTAGGTCTCCATTGTTGTTTGTGAGGTAGACGATGTCTGACCCCACCCAGCTGCGAAGGATCTTTGCACAAAGTTGGTACAAGTCGTCCTCTTGCTTTCCACGTGTAATCACCTCACCGTCCCCCTCCTTCCGGATGATGGCCTCTTTCTTGTTGAAGCTCACCTTGAGCTCCTTGTCGGTAAGGCGGGTCACTGACAGCAGATTTCCACCAAAGTTGGGCATGCAAAGCACGTCGTGAATTGTGCTTGTGACAGCCTCCCCGTCCACATCCACCTTGATGCAAACGTTTCCTTCACTGGCAGCCAACTCCGTTTTGCTGTTGGCCACCATCATGCGCCGTTTTGAGGCACCGTAGGTGACGAATGCCGCCCGCTTGCATTGCATGTGGCGGCCCGATCCGGAGTCGATCATGGAGACTCTCGGGTCTGTAAAGTCAGCGGACTCTTGCACCATCATTGCATGGCCGTCCTTGTTTCCCACCTTCCCCGGCTGGTCCGACTTTCTGTTGGGGCACTTGGATGCGTAGTGGCCTTCTTTTCCACACACATACCACTCCCCCTTCTTGTCACCTTTCTTGGTACCGTGCTTGGCACCCTTCCCCTTCTTGCCTCCCCCTCCACCTTGAGGGCAGACGGCATAGGCGGAACTTGATGTTGCTCTGCTCTCTCTCCCACCATGCCACATCCATGCATTACGGACATACTCAGCCAGCTTCATGTACTTCAGCTCTTTGGCGGACCTACCGCCTACGCCGGTGATCATGGAACTCCCACTATTCGGCAAGGCCAAGATGTGAATCATGGCTTGCAGCTGAGGGTCGACCTTCCATCTGGTGGCTAAGCACTCGACAGTAAGGGACTTGATCTGCTGGAGGATCTCTATGATATCATCGCCTTCCTTAGCTCAGAGGATTACGAGCTTCTTGAAGTCAATGAGCTGGTTAGCAACGTTGGTGGACAGGTAGATGGTGCAGAGCTTCTTGTAGGCCTCCGCGGCCTCCGTGCATCCCAGAATGAGTGAACACTGTGTCGGAGCCAGTGGTAACACCAACAAGGCAAGCACTTTCTTGTTGTGCTTCTTGTTCTTGTCCACTTCCTCCGGCGTCACGGTGTCTGTAGGGGCTTTTTCTTCACCCTTGACCAGCCCAAGCAGTCCCCTGTCATCGAGGTAGACCTCAAACTGCCACCTCCACAAGGGGAAGGTAGTCTTGTCAAAATTTTAGATGGCACCGATGCTCTGGCACTCGGTCATTGTCATGGCGTGCAGTGGTAGCGTGAAAGTTGTAGATAGGGTGTGGAGTTACCCTCAAGGATTCCTAGTTCTCACTACTTCATGGTACCAATGTTTGGGGCAGCCAATGAACACGAATGGCGAAGAGTGTGGAGCACAAGGATCACGGATGTGAGTGGGCATAACACATCATGATCAGTAGAACTGAATAAAAACATGTTATTATCACTTGCATCTGATTGCGATTGCATCTTATCCTCATAGCCTGTGATCTAAGCTTTCCAACGCATCCAAGAACACCAAAATTGGAGCAGTAGAGCCCCTGCTACGGCCGTCAAAGTAACCCTTGGTGGAGCCATCCACCTTACCTTGCACGATAGGCAACCGGAGGCGCTTCGATGGTGACCCGTCGGAGCGCCTTTCCTCGCTCAAACGTCAAGGAGAAGTTCATCCTGGTCAAGGAGGTTCCTCTGGTTACTTCATTCATGGCCTTGGTGCATTTGGAGCTCATTGGAGGCGAACTCAAATCACTTGCGGTGGATTATCCCGCCACCCATAGTGGGTACCAGATTCCACCCGCCTAACACCTGAACTTTGGGATAGGCTAACTTTCTGAATACTCACTCAAATTGAGCGATTCCAAGGTCTATATTGCATAGAAAAATCAAGGAACCAAAATCTAAAGTCAGATCAGGTATTTAAACACTTCTTAATGGTCGAATCAGGGAGTAAGATCAATGGGAATCATGGCAAGGGGCACGCCATGTCAACAAAGCCGACGTGAGCTGCTTGGGCCTCACTAAGCACGGTCCAGAAGGAATCAATAGTTTTCTCTGGACCAGGCATGACAATTTATTGTGTTGGAGATGGGGATGAGTGAGTTAGTATGATGATTGAGATGAGTGTACTAGCAACACTAAAGAGGAACGAGAGGAGAGGAAGGGGAAGGAACACACACTCTCGTACCAAGCCAACGATGTGGCGGCAGTGCAGAGATGGTTGGCACCAGTGATATTGACAAGGAAGAAAGCAAAATGATCCATGCAGAGAAGGACACTAGGGGGCAAAGAGTACCGGTCAATACAGTGCCAGCCATAGCAGGTGTCACTGAGGCAATGAAGACATATGTGCTCACATGGTGCATCATGGTGCGCTCCCTTTTGGTCGATGTGAGGACTACATCGGCGGTGGATGCGCGAATGGAGCTGGCAATACTAGAAGTCACTTCAACTGCGAGGGTTACAGATGTGACCATAGTAGATGAGGGCCAGAGCCCGAGCCATGATGTACCGAGGAGGTTGAGAGAAGATGCGGTCTCAATGTATGTACTTGTAGCTTGCTCCACGGCAGTGCCAATGGGGGTTTTTTTGCTCTAGCCATGGCGGAGAAGGTGGCAGTTGCACAGGCAGCAGCGTTGAGGATGGCCCAGGCTAGGCCGACCCGGTCAGTACAAGAGGGAAATACTGGTACGCGACCGGGTATTTTATGGATGGAATGGGCAGATGTGAAGTCGGCAGCACTGTCAATAGTGCATGTGAGGCTAGAGGTTGTATACTAGGAGGTAACGAGATAAGGTTATGAGCATTGTACATTTAATGGTCAATCACACCCTCCATTTTCTTTTCGAGGCACTCAATATCATCATGCCAGCAGTAAAGAGAAAGCATGCAATCCCATAGCACCACTCATGAGTTGTCACTTGCGGCGGACAAGCCCAGTGATCAATATCCTGTTCTGAATGCTCACACACGTACTCCCAGGGTGTAGTCAGAGGCCAGGTTGACTAGTGAAAGTGCAGTGGCGGCTAGAGGAGTAGGCATGGATGCATAGAAGGTGCAGTAGGTGCAACACCAGCAGGCACGTAGCAGCTTCCACATAGGATGATGGCAGTGCAGGTTGCAACATCGGATTGTCTACCACTGCTGAGGAAGATTTCTGAACAGTAGCAATGGTAGTAGAAGCGGATAGATAAGCAGTTTAGATTGCTGTAGGAGAGGTAGTGGCAGCAACTAAAATGGCCGTCATAGACATGTGTAGCAGTGGCACTAGATCCATTGGACTAGAAGGAATGGAAGTGGCTAAGGCTGTAGTGAGAGAAAGAGGTGTTGTGAAGGATGTGGTGACAAGAGCTGCAAGGGGCCATTGTAGAGGTGTGAAGATGCAGTGTTGAATCCACTACTGCCGTTTCTAGAGAAGGAAGAGCAGTGGTATCTGGCAGCCAGAGCAGCTTGAGCAGTTGCGAAAGAGGTTGCAGAGACGGCCGGGACAACTTTTGTAGAAAGGATGTCGAGGGCGTGGTGGAGAAACCAATTTTTTCTATGAAGCAAAGAACCCAGAAATAGTTAGGACAGCTTCAATGACTACTCCAGGTGGAAGCAACTGCTGTGGAGCAACAGGTGGCAACGGAGAGACAGCAGGCGACAGCAAGGCAACAATGTGTAGCCCCACAAACCACAGCTCTTGCAGGCTAACCTGTTCTAAAACAGATCCTTAAAGTTGCACGGTTGAGTAGAAAACGGGTCTGCAAAGCTTTGAATCCAAGCAGAATGTGAAGCTGCTGAGCCCAAAAGAATGTAGGGCTATGGGGCTGTTGTGGAGATATGAGGTGCACATAATGCTAGGAGGCCAACTGAGGGCCTCACGAAGGGAATTTCATTGAGATGAATTCCATGGGTTTGAGGATCAAATGTGATGCAAGGAGAAATGGAAGGAAGGGGGAGTGTGTGGGGAGACACCCACACCATGAGCGTCATAGATAATTCTATGAACACTTCATAGAGCTTGCAGTTACAACCAAGACAAATGAGGCTAGGGAAGCGTGCATCTATGGACTGGTGAGCATGCACCTTTCTTGTGCACTACTCTTGGGATGTCATGCTGCGACCCTGATGTTGATCCTGACAACTTGGAAAAAAGCCGAGGGCAGCTACTCACTGATGCAAAGACCAATGGTGGTATGGTGCCCCCCCTAGGATCAATATCCAGGAAAACAAGGCAGATCCCCACAGAACCCACATGCATGTTTAGAGACAGAAAAATGCATCCTAAAGTATCCGAGGTCAAGCCTCTGAAAGGAGCAAGACCAAAGAATTACAAACTAGTAATAAGAACATCATGTGGTCCCAATTCACATCTTGGGAGAGTGATTTTGCTTTTTAGAGAGTCTGGCTTTAACGTAAGTGATTCCAACCTTGTGAGGCAAATCTCCACGCACAGCCATGTTACCCAATCCTCTCTACATTTGTGTGTGTGTGTGTGTGTGTGTGTGTGTGTGTGTGTGTGTGTGTGTGTGTGTGTGTGTGTGTGTGTGTGTGTGTGTGCGTGCGCGTGCGCGTGTGCGTGTG
>SZWC01018793.1:23721-43418 GCA_023375785.1 Penium margaritaceum | reverse complement strand
GTGCGTGTGTGTGTGTGTGTGTGTGTGTGTGTGTGTATGTGCGTGCGCGTGCGCGTGTGCCTGTGCGGCAGGAAGAGACAATTAGAACTTCAGATCCTACATCTCAGAGTGCATAGCGGGATTTGTGCAGATTCAACTGAGGAAAAAGCCCACACTCTCCTGCTAGATGCAGCCTGCGGCCTCTCTATGTGAGATTCTTCACATACTGGAAGCTTGTGCTCTATGCTCTAGCAAGTTGTTGTCCACATGCTACTACTTCAGCTACCGAAACCCTTAGAAGGAAAGTTTCTGCTCCCTTGTGCATCCTCCTTTCCCTTGCTTCTTGTGTGAGGTACTAGTGTAAGGACTTATGAGTACAATCAAACGCTGCAGCTTAGCTGATCAGGCTTGTGCCATGGAAGTGGTTCAGTGAAGAGGTTCTGACAAGACTTTGCACACAGACAGACGACTTTGCGTGTAAGTGAGTGTGATCGCAGACATAGGAGAACAGTATGACTTGTAAGAACAACTGGAGCGGCTCCAATTGGTGGTGGAATGTGGCTAAAATTTATTCCACAACCAAGTGGATTTACACTTGGTTGTCAATCAGGCTCATAATCAGGCCTGAATCATAGCTGGGGCATGTCATGCTGCCGTGCATGTGCCCAAGCACTGCTTTACAATAGCAGAAATTTGTACATTAAAAAAGACAAATACACATGCTGTACTACATGCTGCAGAAAAATATGTACAAGTTTGTGGCCATGTGTTTCTTTGCGTTCATACACTTGTACAAACACATGAATGCAAAAATACGTGCATTTGAGCTACCCTCGGTTCAGACGGATGAAATCCGCGGCATGAAATAATTGTGGAAGGAGGGTCCGACCATCTACTTGGAGTTGGTTGAAAGTTTAATCTGCTAAGGGAATGGGATAGCAGTTTGTGATACTAGTATCTCTCAACACTCTGTAGTCCACACTCATCCACATCTTGCATTTTTTCTTTTTGATGAAAAATACTGGTGTGTGTGACATGGATGGCGTGATTAATCCCCAACAGTGCATCTTGTCAAGTTGTTTTTTAGCCTTTCAGTATGTGGTCGCTCATCTCATAGGTCCTTATGTTGGCCTGAGGGTGAGTGTGCACCCTGGAGGGTCCCTAGCAGTGGCTGGTTCACACCACCAACTCTTTTTGGAGAGACTGAAACTGTGGAGGCAACTAGTTCCAAGGATGGCAGAAAACTGGTCAGAGATTGAGGCAATAGTTTTGGCCTCAATAGACTGGGAATGAGTACTTGATCAAGGCTCACAAGCAGTGGCATTTCATAGCCACTGATATGTGCTTTCCAGAACACCAAAGCATGCCACATTTGAAGCTTCCTAGCAGATTCTATGGCTTCTAGAGTGTCTATTGGTAGGCTGTCCTTTTTCCCACCTAGGAAGGTATCCCTTCCCTCCTCTAGAAGCTTCCGCCCCTTCCTATATTCCTCAGCTTGCTTCTAGTAGGAGGGAAGCTGTCCAGAAGACCAAGACACCTCTAGATGCCTTGTAAGACAAGTCACCCCTTCTAGAAGGTGTGCCACCTTCCTGGACCCTCACCTGGCCTTCTAGAAACTTAAAGAGGAACTCTAGAGGTTGAGCTAGCTTCCTGGCATCTATTTTCCACCTCCCTTGAGGCAGGGCAGAATTTCATCTTGTGTGACTTGAATCCGGGCCCCTACCTCTAGAGGTGGACACCATTATCCACTAAGCCACAAAGGCTTGTCTGTTTGGTGTTCCTTTTTGGAATCTCCTGCCATGGTGAGGAGCATCACTCCAACAATCTCCCCCTTGCGCGTCACCCATGGCAGTTGTCCATGCTCAGCCTGCAACTTAAGATGCTTGGGAAAGCCCAAGCTCCATACAAGTAACATCATGCCTGTCCTTGGGTTGCGCCTTTGTCATGGCATCAGCAAGCATGTGCTTTGTGCCGCAGTGCACAAGCACCACATCACCCTTTGCAACAAGGTCTCGTGCAAAGTGATGCCGGATCTCTATGTGCTTGGTCCTCCGGTGTAGCACAGGGTTCTTGGTTAGGCTGATGGCACTCATGTTGTCAACATTGAGTGCCGTTGGCTTCTTGTGCGGCACCCCAATCTCCTTGAGCAATCGCCGCAGCCATAGTGCCTGCTTTGCGGCTTCCGCGAGCGCAATATACTCCGCCTCAGTGCTCGATAGAGCCACACTGTCCTGCTTCCGGCTTGCCCAAGACACCGCTGCACCACCAAGCACAAAAACATAGCCTGATGTTGACTTGCGGTCATCAACGTCACCTGCCCAGTCAGCATCAGAGTAGCCAACCAACTCGAGGGAGTCAGTCCGGGCTCCCCCTCCAAACACAAGTCGCGAATGTGTCATTGCCTTCAAGTAGCGGAGGATTCTCTTCACCGCTTGCCAATGTAGCGGCCCCGGATTAGCAACATAGCAGCTCACTTGTCCTTCAGCAAAGGCAAGGCCAGGCCGCGTTGCCACCATGGCATACATTATGCTGCCAACTGCGGACTGGTACGGTACTCCAGCCATCTCCACCTTCTCATCCTCCGTGCTCGGGCCCATGCTCAAGCTCAGCTCACATGTTGTTGTCATAGGTGTGCTGATGGGGTTGCACTCCTCCATGTTGTAGCGGCGGAGCACCTCCTGCACATGTTTTTCTTGACCCATCTCCAGCGTGCGTGCTTTGCGGTCCCTCTTGATGGCGATGCCCAGGTAGTACTCAAGCTCACCCATGTTTGTCATCTTGAACCGGCCGCCAAGCTGTTGTTTCAGGCTCTTGAGCTCCCCCTCATCCGAAGACACAAGGATGAGGTCATCCACATAGAGGATGACAATTTGGTGGAGTCCTGGCTGATTACGCACGTACACGTTGTGATCGGCCTCGCAACGCTTGAAGCCAAGCTCACCCATGAAACTATCCATCTTGAGGTACCACATGAGCAGAGCTTGCTTCAGTCCACAGAGCGCCTTGCAAAGCCGGAACACCTTCCCTTGCGGTGCATCCACCCCCTCCGGCACCTCCATGTAGACTTCCTTGTCCAGGTCGCCATTGAGGAACGCGGTTTTCACGTCCATTGGGTGGATTTCGTAGTTGCGTGCCGCTACCACCGAGAGGATAGTACGAATGGAGGCAAACTTGGCAACTGGTGCAAAGGTCTTGTCGTAGTGCTCCCCTTTTCTCTGGGCATACCCTTTCGCCACCAGCCGCGCCTTGTACCGCTCCACCTTCCCCTCCTTTGTGAGCTTTTTCCGGAAGATCCACTCGGAGCCGATGATTTTCTCGCCCTCCGGCCGGTCACTCAGCTCCCAAGTGCCGTTCTCCTCGTGGGAGGCAAGCTCAGATTTTATTGCTCTCTCCCACTCAGCCCCATCCTTCCGCTGCAATGCCTCCTTTACAGATTGAGGCTCCTCTTGCATGAAGAAGGCTTGTGCAAACCCAGTCCAAATGCCCTTGTCGGCATCATACCTTTTTTTCCTTCTTCCCACACGGTTGCTCGTACGGGGCTCTTGAGGCGGTTGTTGTTTTTGCTGTCCCCTTTCGGCGCCATCCTCTCCAAGCGCCTGCTCCCCCTCTCTTGGAGACCTTGGAGACATCGGTCGACTCCCCGCCTCCACGTCCATCTCTGGTGCTTTGGATTCCTCATCCGAACTGGCCGGAATAAAGTCCGCCGCTCGTCCATCCCTGAGGCGATGCTCTCCGGTTGGTGGTGATGCACGGATGTCACCCTCATTCACATCCTCCGGCGTCTCCCCCTCAAGGAGTGGCATCCACTCCCCCCTCTTGGAGAGACCTGCCTCCTTGTCTGTCCAACGGCGTTTCTCGTCGAACGTGACGTCGCGACTCCGCACAATCTGCTGCCTCCTTGGGTCAAAGAGCCGGTACGCCTTGCTTCCGCTCTCATATCCAAGGAAAATACACCGGCGGGCACGCGGGTCTAGTTTGCTTCGTCCCTCACGTGCCAACACCATTGCATGTGCAACACAACCAAACATGTAGAGGTGACCCACCGCCTGCTTCCTCCCGCTCCACACCTCTTGTGGCGTCTTCCACGCCTTGCTCTCCTTGTCCTTTAGCGGCTTGGTCGGCATGAGATTCATGATGTACGCTGCTTTCCTTGCCGCCTCCGTCCAATACCGCTGTGTAAGGCCGGCGTCGCTCAACATGGATCGCACCATGTTAAGGATTGTGGATTTGCTCTCTCTGCAACGCCATTCTGTTGTGGGGAGTGTGGAGTTGTTTTCTGCCAATCAATCCCTTTGCACTTCATCCACCCAAGGCACCCCACATATTCACCGCCGTTGTCACTCCGGAACGCCTTCACCTTCAACTCTGTTTGCCGTTCCACATCAGCCACAAACTCCTGCATGCACGCAAGGACCTCACTCTTCCGCTTCATTGGGTAGAGGTAGAGTTTTCGGCTGTGGTCATCGATGAAGGTGAGGAAGTAGCGAGCTCCGCCGATGGAGCTCTCAAGCGGTCCACACACATGTGTGTGTACCACAGCCAGTTTTGCCGATGCACGCGTCCCCTTGGCGACAAACGGCTGCCGAGTTGATTTGCCAATGATGCATGGCTCACACACGGTCTCCTTGGTTCCATCAAGGCCGCTGATTTGGAGACCCCGCACCACTTCCCTCTTAGCCATCTCCTTCACAGTCGATGGAGAAATGTGGCAGAGTTGGCGGTGCCATAGGTCCAGGTCTCCTCCATCCTTCGTTGCAAGATTGGCGGCGTTGGACCCCACCCGGCTGCTGAGGATCTTCGCGCATAGCAGGTACAAGTCGTCCTCCCTCTTGGCACGCGCAATCACCTCACCTTTGCCCTCCTTGCACATGACGGCCTCCTTCTTTGTGAAGAGCACCTCAAGTCCCTTGTCGGTAAGGCGGGTGACGGAGAGCAGGTTTTCCCCAAAGTTGGGCATGTGGAGCACGTCATGGATTGTGCTCGTGACAGGTTTGCCATCCACAATCGACTCAATGCGGACGTTACCCTCACCGGCGGCCACCTCTGTTTTACCATTGGCCACCATCATGCGTCTCTCCGAGGCGCCGTAGGTGACAAATGCCGCCCTGTTGCATTGCGTGTGGCGGCCTGATCTGGAGTCAATGACGGCAACTCCCGGATCCTTCAAGTTGGTGGAGCTGTACGTCATAAGGGCGTGCTCATCTTTCTTCCCGCCCCGCTGCGACCGATCTGTTTTCTTCTTGGGACAGTTGCACGCGTAGTGGCCCTCCTGGCCATAGTTGAAGCACTCCCCCTTCTTGTCACCCTTCTTGGTGCCCTGTTTGGCACCCTTCCACTTGTCGCCTCGGCCTCCACTTTGAGGGTGAACCGTGTAAGCTGAACTTGATGCCGCTGCACTCTCTCGACCGCCATGTCGCATCCACTCATTGCGCACGTACTCAGTAACCTTCAGGTACTTCAGCTCGTTGGAAGGCCAGCCACCAAGGATTGTGATCATGGGACTCCAACTGTCCGGCAAGGGCAGAAGGAGGATCATAGCTTGCAACTGAGAGTGGACCTCCCAAGCAGTGGCCACACACTCCGCTGCGAGCGACTCAATCTGCTCAATGATCTCCATGATGTTGTCGCCTTCGTTGGCGCGGAGGGTGACGAGCCGTTTGAAGGTGAAGAGCTGATTGACAGGGTTGCTTGACTGGTAGAAGGAGCACAGTTTTGACCATGCGTCTGCGGCCAGGGTGCATCCTTGGATGTGCCCAAGTTGTGGCGGGCATAACACGGACACAAGGAGCGCCAATGCCTTTTTGTTGTGCTTCTTGTATGCCTCCTTCACCTCAGCCGTTGCAGTCTCCGGCGGAGCAGTCTCATCACCTTTCACGAGCTCAAGCAGTCCCTTGTCGTCGAGGAAGACCTCAAACTGCCACCTCCACCAGGCAAAGCCTGTCCCATCAAACTTAAGGACAGTGCGGCTGCTCTCTTGCTCACTGGTTGCCATGTCTTGCTGTTGGAAGCGTGAAATCAAGCTGGCTTTGAACCCCTTAGAGGCGTGGGCCCATAACCCTTTGTTGGCCTCAGGGTGAGTGTGCACCCTGGAGGATCCCTAGCAGTGGCTGGTTCACACCACCAACTCTTTTTGGATAGACTGAAACTGTGGAGGCAACTATTTCCAAGGATGGCAGAAAACTGGTCAGAGATTGAGGCAATAGCTTTGGCCTCAATTGAATAGGAATGAACAGTTGATCAAGGCTCACAAGCAGTGGCATTTTATAGCCACTGATCTAAGCTTTCCAGAACACCAAAGCATGCAAGATTTGAAGCTTCCTAGTAGGTTCTATGGCTTCTAGAGTGTCTACTGGTAGGCTGTCCTTTTTCCCACCTAGGAAGGCATCCCTTCCCTCCTCTAGAAGCTTCTTCCCTTTCCTAGATTCCTCATCTTGCTTCTAGTAGGAGGGAAGCTGTCCAGAAGATCAAGACACCTCTAGATGCCTTGTAGGACAAGGCACCCCTTCTAGAAGGTGTGCCACCTTCCTGGACCCTCACCTTGCCTTCTAGAAACTTAAAGAGGAACTCTAGAGGTTGAGCTAGCTTCCTGGCATCTATTTTCCACCTCCCTTGAGGCAGGGCAGAATTTCATCTTGTGGGACTTGAATCCGGGCCCCTGCCTCTAGAGGTGGACACCATTAACCACTAAGCCACAAAGGCTTGTCTTTTTGGTGTTCCTTTTTGGAGTCACTCCTGCCATGGTGAGGAGCATCACTCCAACACCTTATTTACTAGCAGTCTAGTGTCCAAATTCAGGTCTATCTGGTGATTGATGTTGTGTTGCGGATGTAGCTCTCTAACCAGTTTGTCAAGAAAAACTCCTCCATGTCAATACAATGGCTGAGGCCAATGAGGCAAGTGTGGTCGCGCCTGCAATTGCGATTTTCTTGGCTTAACCCAGTTCCACGTGGAATAGCCATGCTTTAGCTCCTTGTCACTGGTGTTGCTTGGCCACGTCCAGAGACATCTGTTGCGTGCGTCAGCTTGAGGGTGCCACATCTTCCTCTGCTTCCTCCTCCTCAGTCGTTGATTAGTCAATTCGAGATAGGTGTCGCTTTCTACCATTAATGCTCACACAGAATGTGCCACCATTGGAGTCTACTTGCGGATTATTTTTATAGAGGGAATCTCATCCAATGATGATTTTGTAGTCACTCATCTGATAAGTTCTCCACACTATTACATCTTGTGATTCTTCAACTTCTAGCGGGGTTTGTTCAGGAGAATCTCCAATTGTATTTCATAAAGTTTTCATGCAAACACCCCTGGTTTGGTTTGCAAACCCAGTTTTGAACCATCTCATTGCTTGTAAAATCATGAGAAGCTCCTCCATCCAATAGTATTGGTACCGTTTTTCAACTTTTACAACCCATCGGTTGCCCTCGTACCATTCTTACTGGTTGGTGTTTGTTGTATCCCTCATCAAATATGGCAATCTCAAGAACCCTGGTCTGTGGCATTGAGAGCCATTCAGATGGGCGATCGGTCTACATGGATTTTCCGATAGGAGAGGAGCTTCACCAGATGGTCTTTAGGTCAGATCATCAATCTAATGGCAAAATGCTACATTTCCTCTAGTTTCAGCTGACCATCCCAAAAGTGCCCCAATTCATACTCTATTTTCTAATCTTCTTTCCACTTTCAAATTCAGTTGTAAGTTAAACCGAAATTCACATTCATTTTTAGGTTGCCTCCATGGACCCAAGTTGCAAATCACCAAATCTCATAATTATCATCACAGAAGTCATCAGATGACAGTCTTCATTCACCAAGGAGACATCTTTGCAAGAAACCAATCATGGTATGATAAGGATCCTCATATCCAACTTTAGCCACTGGTTGTCGATTGACTAGAGACCGGTTGACGACCAACGCCTGGGAATGTCTCGTCATAGGCCCCATTTTTGGAGGGCCTGAGAGGATACATGTTTTTTTTTCAAACTCGAATCCCCTTATTTCTGAAGGGCTAAAGACCGGGAGGAAGCTTTTGCATTTTGTAAAACATGTTGAAAATTACGAATTTAAATGATCGGGGCGGGTCAAAATTGAAGTACGCAATGATTCCCGTTTCCCCACAAGTTAAGTGAGGGCCTATTTGAGTACCCATGGTTTTTTACGAACTTAACAAGATACCAACTAACCTTGAACGCCGTGCCCAATTTAGAGAAAAGATACATACAATCCCGATGTTTCAGTCCCGTTTTTTTGCCAAAGTGGGTATACCATTAGTCTATAATGACAACATTCACTTTTGGTTTGTTTCTGTGTTCATAGAGGCGTCTTTTTGTTAATGTTAATGGGAACTTCATTCACTCTTTTGGTCGCCTATGGCTGCCTTTGACGGATGATTATTTCACAGGGCTCGTTTTGACGTTTTTTTCTGATGTCATGTTCATTAAAAGAAGACTTTGGATCATCGAGTCCAACCATTGGCAAACACGCTTGAGTATGGTCATGCGACTGGTATCTCTTCCACTGAATGTATGGTGGAGTAAATCGGTCACGGGAATGATGTCAAGCAAATGGGGGACAGAGGGGGGTCTTTTGATGTGATTCGTCCACGTCTATTTGTATAGCTTACTGTGACCACTTGGCCATGTCCATGCTTCTGCAGATCGCTGATGCGAACCCACCTGGCTTCGAAGCACAGAAGGGTGGTGGCTCCACCTACCAGCAGCTGCCAGGCAACTACCACGGCATCCCGGGTGCTTGCTGGGGTGCTTTGCAATTTTTGTGCAGTTCTTAGAGTTTTCTTAGTGGACTGGGTCTTGAGCCTGATTTGCATGTGTTGCATTGTACGTCCAGTGATTAATGCCAGACATGAGTGTGTGACCATTTGTAGCATTCGGCTTGAGATTTTGCATGTGTAGGTTCAGACGATGTTGTGTTTGGAAGCTTTTGCACAGAATTACGGTGAAAACAATGGGTTTGGGCCAATTTTGAGACAAAATGACACTCCCACGTGCGTCACCTGTAGTGCGCTAGAATAGGTATTTATGTTCTGTGCTTGTCATTTGTCACTCCTCTCTGTATTACTAAGATATTGGAGCTTATGAGAATTTCAGCGTCTCCCTAGCCAAACCCTTACTATTTCTTGCATCTGCTTGCTTGCTAGTGCACCAACTCATTGGACACTGTTTCCACATCAGCAGCAGCAAGGCTAGAAAGATTCCTACCAGTTTCTCATGGTGTCATAGCAGCGAGACCTCTCTTGTTGAGCTATGCCGCAGAGATGCACCACTGGAAACAGCAGTGAGAGTCGCCGTCGATGCCGTATCTTGGGACCCGTCGCAACAGATGTTGGCAGCAGAGGTGTTGCCCTAATGTTAGCAGCAGTAGCATTTTTCTGCAACCACCACCACCGGAGCGAGAGGATCATTAGTAGTGACAAGTTGTAGCAGCCACGCCAAGTGGCAGTAGTAGCACCAGGTGGCAACAGGCAGTTGTGTCTGGCTACCACCCTTGACATAAAAAAGGAGAAGCAGCCCGTAGCAGTAGTAGTGGCTACAACATCACAGAAATAGTGGCGGCATTTACAACAGCAGCAAACCCACAACAGCAACAATAGTGGTTGCTGACTTGTGCAGCACTAATGATGTGCAGCAATTGCTACTGATTAGTGCTACAAAGCAGTATTGCTGCGCAACTACATAGAAGCTGTATAGCTTTGCGCAACAGCTGTGTAGGATTGTACAGCCCTTGCATAACCATGACAAGGGGTTGTCGGGGTCACACCCCCCTTCTTCTGGTCATGCGGAGTTCGCGTGACTCCAACAAGAAAACGAGGCCAAAGAAAATTGTTGGCGTGAAATACGTCTATGTAAAAAATGCTAGAGAAAAACCTACTGGCGATAGTAAAGGTGCTGGCGTCCTCATCAGTAGTCCTGATGTCAAGATTTTTCTGGTCAAAATATCAATTTTTTTACAATTTCAACTCCTCAATGAATGTTGTTTTTTTCCTATTTGGACCATTTTGACATTCGGCCCCATACTATGCACTGTGATGGTGCCGGTCCGTAACAAGGCCAAAGGGCTAGGTGACCCGTCCTCTTCCTCCTATTCGAGCATCATGAGTCCACGATTGTAGTCACTCACGATTGACAAGATTTGTCAAACGCAAGATGAGATGTCTTTGGAGCAGCAGCGGCAGAACGTCGCGTTGCAAGAAATCGTGGAGTCACCGAGGGGTCATTCAGGGGCCTCACAGCAGCCACCAAGAGGACCTATTGGAGATTCACTATTTGTTTAGTAGTCTACATTCTCCACAGTGTTGCGACCTCAGTATCCCTCATCATAGGTTGACATGTTTTATGAGGAGGCGATAGAGGATGACACACATCAGGACGAGATTCGTGTCCTTGAGAAGCACATTTATGACCTGCGTTTGGGATCATAGCCTCTCACCTCGCCACGTTCTCACCGTTAGTATCAGGCGGTGTTCACTTTGGATGGTGTTTCTCTCACTGGTGGTCTCCCTATACCTCGTCAACCATCTCTTGAGTCTGAGATCACCCTCCCAACAGAGCAACGACGGAAGGACTTTGAGACACCTCCACCACCTTACGGCACCAACGAGGGCTTCAATTTCTTGCAGATCGTGTTTCAGGAGTGGGCCGATTATGAGGGAGTTGGACCTTACTACCACACCCAGATTCAAATCGGCAATGCTCATCAGGTCCAGACAGCAGCGAGAGTGATGTGCGGTCTGGTCTACACCATGCTGCGGGAGATCGTGGTCGACTCCCACTCCTTCCTGGCTGACACCTGGACCGGTACTGGAACAGACCCATGCCAGGGCTAGGAGCTGGCCCTGACTCTGCTTGCTGCCAAGACCCATGCCAGGAGGGCGATGCGACTACATGAGTTTCAATCACTTTGTCAGGATCCTACGAAACTCGCAGCTGACTATTAGAGGTGTGCTATGCGCCTTTACATTTTCCTTCGCACTGGTGGAAGGACGTGACTGCGCGAACTCGACACCATCATGATGGCGGTGCACTTGGACCGCATGAAGCTCTTTACGTGATTGGACAATGTGGCGCTCTCTGAGTCCCAAAGTTACTATAGCTACTTCTTTGGGCTCATTGCAACTTCTTTCAGGCTAAATCGGCTCATGAGGCTACTATCACCCATCACCAGAGTCCACATGTTGCAGCATTGACTCCAAGTCCTCCTACTCCTCATTCCTAGTTCACATGTCCCACCTCCACCGCTTCCTCCTCCTTCTCCTCTATCCTAAGTCACAAGACTCAGGGTATTAAAGCAGCCGCACAGGGGTAGAAGGGGAAAAAGTGATGCGGTAAGGGACAACAGCAGCAACAACAACCGATGAGTAGTTGTAGTGGACATTCTGTCAAATGCTACAATAGTGGAGGCACTCACCGCTAAATGGAGTGTGAGCAGCTCCTTGACTGGCCTTGGATCATGACAGCCTCGAGGCAGCGCACACGCGGTGGATTTCCTCATGTGATACACGGATGGGACGCGCCACGATCACTATTCTAGCAGACGCATCTGTTCCACGAGACAATAGTGGTAATCTGGACCCTTGGAATCGCATGATCATCAAGATTTTTCGGCTGCTAGTGCTTTGTACTCAGGGAGGAAAAAGTGTGTTGTCACAACTGAGTGGTCCCAAGATAGCTTTTCCTTCTATGTCTGTTGCCCGTGATGATGGTTGTGGGGGAACTCAGTCGGATTGTGATGTGGATGGACCTGACAATATGAACTGGCTTGACGAGTCACAGATCCATGTTGTTCGTTGTTGTTGCGAGTCCTCTGCTACATGTCCAATAGAGGTAGAGTGTTCTGTGACATGTTGTTCCATGTTGAAGACTGGTTGTGGGCTGATTGGCACTTGGATCATTGAATCTGACCCCATCACATGACTTGTCCCCGTATTGACTTCGTCGTGCTCGGTCCCGTTGCGTCAATTTAGTCCATTCTCAAAGGTTATAGTCAGTCTTTGCCCATACAGGGAGTTATGGTTAAGCGGTTTGATGGTCCGTCTGACCCCTTGTACAGTTTTTATGTGCTCTTTGTCCTTTCCCTTGAGCTCAGCCTATTCTCTCTTTGTGCATGGACCGGGACGGGTCTCACTGTTGAGCACTCTGCTAACTCTGCCACTTTGACTATTCTTGACACACGTTTCATCGTGCTTTGTGCCTCCGTTGTTGATGACCTCTATCATG
Source organism: Penium margaritaceum (assembly GCA_023375785.1). Taxonomy (NCBI): domain Eukaryota; kingdom Viridiplantae; phylum Streptophyta; class Zygnematophyceae; order Desmidiales; family Peniaceae; genus Penium; species Penium margaritaceum. Next base: position 31,209 of record SZWC01018793.1, on the reverse strand, counting down.
TGTCTCGTTGCATTCCCTCTGTTTCTTCTCCTCCTCTCTCTTTTGTGTATGTTTTTTCCACTAGTGTTCTCTCCCTTGAGCACCAACGCTTGCTGCATCATTTCTTCTGCCAGGTGACCTCGGACATTGTGTTCAAGCTCATTCAAACTCAGCCAGTCCTCGATCTTGAAGCGGCTTCCTTCGAGAAGCCACCCAAGTCCGATTTTGTTTTCTGCGTCCAGGGTAAGATTAATCACTGCTCTTACCCTGACTCCTCTTCTCGAGCACTGTGTCCACGAGAGTTGGTCCACTCGGACGTTCTTGGTCCTCTCCCACATGAGTCCCCCTCAGATCGGGGTCAATATGTTCTCACCCTTATTGATGATTTCACCCCGATACGGTGGGTCTATAGCCTCCACTAGAAGAGCCATGACGCCTTGGTGATCCGCCTATGGCTAGTGATGGCTGAGCATCAATCTCATCACACCTCGTACATGTTTAGCTCAAATCATGGTGGCAAGTTCTTGGGGAAGACGGATGCCTACTTTGCTGCGCATGGTATTTTTCACCAGCTCTCCACCCCTAATTCACTACAACAAAATGGTGTGTTTGAGCATTTGAATGGCAACATGGAGGATGCGATCCATGTTATGCGGTTTGAGTGTAGCCTTCTAGAGTTCTTTGCCTCTAAGGGATTTTCTTACATGACGTGGGTCTGGAACAACCTGCTGCATGGTCCGCTTCTGGACCATGTCATGCTCAAAGAGTTGTGGTTTGGCCATTGCGCCGATCTCTTGTGTGGTACACCGACGACGAGCAGGGGTCCAACGTCTCACCTCAGAGCAGCATGTGTACCTTCCTTGGAATCTCCCCGTAGTCAAAGACATGGCGCTTTTGGAGCCCTGATCGCCACCACATTGTTCAGTCTCAAGATACTCTCTTCTTTAAGGCTCTCACCTACCACGACCCGTCTAGCATTCTGTTTCTGCTTGTTGACCACGTTCCTACCTGTGTGGCTTCTTGGCAGATGGGGGAGTCTGGTCCTATGGATGGATCTGGCCGGGCCTCCTCACTTGCGGTGCGGTCTCCAGTTGCTGACGACCCGGCTATCTTAGCTGTGGGTCGAGTATCCTCATCAGTCTCTTCCTGCCCACCTGATCCCATGCCACTATCATTCTCTTCTTCCACACCTGATCCCATGCGAGTGTCAATCCACTCTAGCACATCTGATCCCGTACGAGCGTCAGTCCCCTCTGGCACGCTTGATCCCGTGCCAGTGTCAGTCCCCTCTGGCACACCTCATCATGTGCCAATGTCAGTCTCCTCTAGCACACATGATCTCATGTCAGCACTAGTTTCCTCTGACACACCTGATTCCACGCCAGTGACAACATCTCAAGTCACACCTACTCTTGTGCATGCACCTATTTCCCCTGCGGCTGTGGCATAGCAGCCTTCTCCAGATTGTGAGGTGAGCACCTCATCATTGGATTACTCACGCGAGCCCGATGGTCGTCTTTGACCACTGGCCTCTGGGTTCAGCGGACTGCTCACACAATGCCTAGACACCCAACTTGTAGTGTTCAGAGTGGCGAGCCTGGCACAAAGGCCCTTGGCCTTAGTGTCCAAGAAGACTAGACTAAGGTGCATCAGACATGCCCTGTCAACCACGAGTTGGTCTCTTGTGGGCTCTTGGTCACTTGCAATGCCGCTACTGATTTGGTAATTGTCATACCGAGTTCGGATGGGTGTGTCTTGGCCACACTAAGTTCTCCCTTGGCGCCTAATCTAGGCACCTTGAAGGAAGCACTCTCAGCTGACGATGCAGAGTAGTGGCGTGACGATTGTGAGGATGAGATAAGAGCCATCCGTGAGCTTTGTGTCTATGAGCTTGTCGACCTCCAGGCTAGGCATAAGGTTGTACATGCCTAGTGGCTATTTCACAAGAAGGTGAAGCATGTCGGCACAATGGATCTCTATAAGGCCTGCTTGACAGCGAAGAGGTTCTCAAAGGTTGAGGGTGTGGATGTCATTGACGCGTTTGTATCCATTGGCCATATGACCAGCGTTCCTACTCTGTTTTGGATTGTTTCTCATCATGACTGGGAGCTGCACCAGATGGATGTGAAAAACATGTTCCTCTATGGCAACTTAGAGGAGGAGATCTACATGATCCAGCTACATGGTCTTGAGGCCGGTGACAAGATCTGTCACTTGCACAAGGCCTTATACGGCTTGAAATAGTCACCAAGGTGCCGGAACCAAGAGATCACCATCACACTGACACGTGCCGGTTACGTGCTAAGTGATGGCGACCCGTCCCTCTTTCTCAGAAAGAAAGCTGAGAGCTTCACCGCCATCCTGGTTCACGTAGGTGACCTCCTCAGTGCGTCTCCTTCTCTGGAGGCTATGAAGGAGGCCAAGGTAGTCCTTTAGGCTTCTTACAGGATGAAGGAACTTGGTCCTAGAGTTGCATTTCTTGGGATGGAGATCGCGATGGTCAGTGCAGACACTCTTGCTGCATCAAGCATGTTATGCCCACATTGTGGGGGAGCGGTTTCCTGACTAACTTGATGCAGTTCCCATAGCCTGTACCATTATCAAACCTGAGGGATAGGATGCTCTCAAGGTGGATGATCAGCACAGCTGGGGGAGACACTGGACGCGACCTTGTACTTACCCCTCCTTGGCTCTATCATGTACGTGGCAACTACCACACGACCCAACATTGCCTTTGCCATGAACCTCCTTACAGAATTCTCACAATTTCCTCTTGCGAGAGCCCTTCACACAGCTATGCGAGTGGTTTGGTATGTGGTCTCCACACCATATCCTAGACTCTGCTTTCAACGGTAGTGTTTGATGGTTCTCGGCGGCTACACCGATAGTGATTAGGAGTGGAGTCTTGATGGGTGCAGTAAGAAGGGCTACCTTTTGATGCTGGGTTGCACTGCTCTCTCATGGCTTAGTGGCAAGTAGGGTTGTCTTGCACATAGCTCATCAGAGGCTGAGTATGTCGAAGCAGGGGCTAAGGGCTGTAGAAGCGGTGTGGCTTCAGTGTCTCCTTTGTTTGTTGCATCAATGTGTGCCTTGTGCCGTTCTTCGTTGAAACAACCAGATTAATGTTGCCATTGTAGGGAGCTCTGGTGTATTTCATGTACACATGAAGCATATTACTGTTGAGCATCACTTTGTGCACAATCTTGTGGAGCGACAATTGATCTCCGTTATTTGGCTTGGCATGGACATGCAGCGGGCTGACTTCTTGACCAAGGCACTGGCGCACGAAAAGTTCATGGTGACCATTCCTTTTCTTGGGCTTCAAACCATTGTAGAGAGTAGCTAAGAGTGGGGTGTGTGAGTATGAACATTCAGCATCTTGTTGCACATATGTGTCACTTCTTCACATGTAAGAACATTCGTACCATCAGGTCATGGGGGAGTGTTGTGATGTGACTCGTCCCCATATCTTTATGCAACTTACTATGGCCACTCGGACAAGTCCATGCTTGTGCATATCCTTGATGTGGACCCAGCTGGTGTCGGAGCATCGACAGACGGTTGCTCCATTTGTTGGCGCACCTGCAGCTGCAAGACATTTGTCATGACATCCCGAGTGCTTGCTTGGGAACTTTGCAGTTTTTCTATTATCGCTAAAGTTTTCTCAGTGGACTGGTTCTTGAGCCTGATTTGCATGATTTGTATTGTGCGTCCAATCATCGGGGCGGGACATGTGTGCGTGACCAATTGTAACATCTGACTCATGATTTTGCATCTCTAGGTTTAGACGGTGTTGCGTTTGGATGCCTCTACGTAGGGTTACGGCCAAAACAATGGTTTTGGGAAAATTTTAAGACAAACTGACACTACCGCATTTGTTACTCTCTACATTACTGAGCTTTTGGAACTTATAAGACTTTGCGCATCTCCCTAGCCGAACCATTGTTGTTTCTTGCACCTGCTTTCTTGCTTGTGCGCTAGCTGGCTAGACAGTGTCACCACATCAACAGCAGCAATGCTAGGAATATTCCTTGCATTATTTCAAAAGGGTTGGAGTAAAGGGGAGGGATGTGGGGGGGCCGGATGAGAATTCGACCCTATTGCTTGTGAAAGTAGAGAACAGGCTGGCGGCCACCCCTCGCCAAGGCGAGAGCGGCCAAGTTCTCGTTTGTTGACGCCCACATCTCATTGGCCGATGGCTAATAGCTCCCTCGTCCTTGTCCAACAACTCCAAAGCCACAAATCCACGATGTCGCAAGGGCAAAGCCAATGGTCTCGAGCCCTCACCCTTGCATCCCCCCTCATCATCGATGGTGAGCAAGGACAAGGGGAGGGAGCGAGAGACGGGATATGAGAGGTATGAGAGAGTAGAAGAGAGAAAGAAGCGAGGAGTGGGAGACAGGCAATGGAGACCCATTTCTATTTTCTTACGGTGTTTACGGCATGGAAATGCTATGAACATAAGTGGGTATCGGATTCATACAGTTAAATGTGGGTACCGGGTGCAAGCGTTTTTTTTCAATTTGGACCAAGGATGTAGCGGATTGGATGGAATCCTTGGCCGACTATGTAAACCGAGGGGCGCCCGGCGTGACGGTCACACGCCGAGCCCTTGGGATAAACATCCCAACCCTCAACCTCTTGGTGTGTGTGCCAACCCTTGAGATGTCGCACGACCCTCTCCTAGCAGCAAGACCGCTGCTAGTGACGAGGGTCCTGCGGTGCGACTCTCCCGGCGGCGTTTGCACCAAGGTGCGCTGCGGAAGACTTGTAGGATCGAATGGACGTGTGCAAGGTGACGCTTGGAGAACAAAGAGAGTTGGGCAAGGAATGAATCCTTAGAATTAATAGATTAGTACAATGCAATGTATAGAGTCTCTGGGTAAGATTGGCATGCCTAGAACAACCCCTAGGCTTCCTTATGTACTAGCCCCTATGAGCCAGCCGAAAGCTACTCAGCATCCCGAAGCCCTCTATCAAGGCGCAATCATGCAAATAATACATGCATCATGTAGTACGCGCCACGAGCTTTCCAACGCACCAAAGAACGCCTCAATCCATGAAGAAACAGGTAAGTTATGGCTGTTTGAGTGCTCCACGCGTGACGGCCGCTGGCAGCACCGCCAGCGGGGGTCACGGCCGCCCGAAGCGCCTTTGCTTGCGAATGCAGCTCCAACCTCCATCCCGAACCGCCCATGGACCCCAATGAACCTTGCCTCATTGGCTAAACATCCATCCAGGAGCGCTTTGGCTGCAGTGGGCGAGAAAGTCGCTCCGCCGTGCTCGGGGTCGAACCGGTATGTCTCCTGTTTTCTGGAGGTGCGCCTCCCACCTTTGCACGGCCGTATCTTTCTCGTCCCTGTACCGAATGACCCGGTTCTTGGATTGATTTCGCACGCTTTTTCACTTAAAATACAATGGGAGCATCAAAACGTGAATCTGAGCTCAACATGATGATGTAATCACCGCCGCGACCGGCGGCTCCCATAACATCACCCCCCCCCTCCGAGGGCGCACCGTCCCGGTGCGCTCCTGGTACGCTCGGAGGACCGTGTTGACAGCACCTCCCCTGTTGAAATCGGCTTCGGGGACCCAGCAGTTGTGCTCAGGCTCATAGCCGAGCCATTGCACCAGGTACTGCCACCCGTTACCGCGTCGATGGTGCCCGAGAATCTTCTCCACCACATACTCCTCTTCACCCTCCACCAAGACCGGTGGGGGAGGGGCCTGTCCCCGCGCCGCGAACTGCGCATCTGGCTCCTTGTAGGCCTTGAGAAGAGAAGCGTGGAACACGGGATGGATCCCATAGTGGTCCGGCAGCTCCAACTCGTAGCTCACCGCGGACCGCTTCTCCTTGACCGGAAAAGGGTCCACCGACTGTGGCTTGAGCTTGTCGCTGCCCACCCCCGCCAGCTGCAGGTTCCGCGAGCTCAGCAGCACCTGTTGTCCCAGCGAGAACTCCTCGGCTGTTCGGTGCTTGTCCGCTTGCCGCTTCATCTGCTTCTGTGCATTGTGTAGCACCTCGCCTACACCGCGCCACACCTGTGTGAAGTCACTTGTAAATTGCTGCACCGCGGGTAGGTCCGACCCTGTTGCCATGTCTGAGGGACATGCAGGCTGCACCCCATACACTACCTCAAAGGGGGACTGCCCCGTAGAGGCATGCACTGCTGAGTTGTAGGCAAACTAAGCCACCGGGAGCTTGCATTCCCATCCCTCGCCATCCGGCTCCAAGATCCCCCGTAGTAGTTGCTCCATGGTCTGATTGGTGTGCTCAGTTTGGCCATCCGTTTGGGGATTGTAGGCCGATGAAAGAGCCACACGGGTGCCAAGCTTCTTAAAGAGTTCCTCCCAAACCAAGAGGTGAAGCGCGGGTCGCGGTCCGAGACCATGCACTGCGGCACCCCGTGAAGTTTGATGACATGTTGCAATATGAGTTGAGCTGTTTCTGCTGTCGTGGCCTTCTTCGTACATGGAATAAAGTGCGCCATCTTGCTGAACCGGTCCACCACCACCAGCACCATGGTGTTTCCCGTTGCATTCCGTGGAAGACCCCCCACAAAATCAAGTGAGCTGTCCGTCCACGGATGTTCCGGTACCGGTAGCGGCTGCAGCTACCCTGGCGCCCGCGCCCTCCGTGACTTGATTCTTTGGCACGTGTCACGACTGCTCACATACTCCTTGCAATCTGATCCCATCGTCGCCCACCAATATTGGCGCGCAAGCGTCTTGAAGGTCTTGTCGTGGCCAAAATGACCACTATAGTGCGAATTGTGCGCCTCCTCCAGTAACGCCTGTCGCAAAGGCGCACTCCGCGGCACCACAATCTGGTTCCCCTTCTCACGCCGCCAATACTGGCCATCCCACTTGCATCCCTTCACCGTACTTCTGGCAAAGTCCTTGTCCTCCGCATACCCGTGTGCAAACAGGATGCGGATGATTGGAGATCCCGCAAGTACCGTGATTGCATGCACGCCCAAGTCCGGGCGACGTGAAAGCGGATACGCTGGGTTGATCCTTCCTGGTTTGTACTGGATCTCATAGTCGAAACCGTTCTTCAGCAGCTCCATCCACCGTGCTTGACGACGACTCAGATTCGGCTGCGACTTGAGGTACTTGAGCACGTAGTGGTCCGTGTACACCACACACTGCCGCGCCTGAAGGTAGCACCTCCATTGCTTGTAGGCCTGGACCACCGCGAGCATCTCCTTCTCATGGATCAGGTAGTTGAGTTCAGCCCCTTTCAGCTTCTTGGAGTAGTACGCAATGGGCTGCAACCCCCTCCCTTGGTCCTGCATTAGCACCCCGCCGATTGCATAGTCGCTTGCGTCCGTCGCCAACACGTACTCCTTGCTCGTGTCCGGATGCACCAACACCGGGGCCTGACACATGGCAGCCTTCATTGCACCGAAGGCTTGCCCCTCCTTCGCACCCCACTCCCATTGGCGCCCCTTCTTGAGCAAGTCTGTCAAGGGTGCTCCCATTGCCGCGTGCCCCCGGATAAACCTC
>SZWC01018793.1:0-14814 GCA_023375785.1 Penium margaritaceum | reverse complement strand
CTCCTCCTCCTTTCCTGCTCTGCCTCCACGCCCTCCTCGCTCTTCCCACTTGTCACTTTTTTCATGAGCATCTGTGGCATCACATCTTCCACTGTGTCGTCCACTGCCATGCTGCAGCTGTACGCGCTGATGGGTGGAGTCCCACCGCTCATGTCGTCCCTGCACCCGGCCTCGTTCCTCTCCTCCAAGAAGAAGCTGCTGCAGCACCAGCAGACGCCGCCGGCCAAGAGGGTGAGCTCATGTCGCTCTGAGAATGGACGCCTCAGTGCTGCTGGCCAAGGCGGTGGTTGAGCACACCGGTACAGGCAACTTCTCAACCATGGTTGTTGTCGAGTGCCGTTGCGCAAGTGCTTGTCGCACACGTCTACGATTTTGCACAAGTCTAGCTTTGCATGTTGCCCTAAGGTTCATTTGGCTATCGCATATTCATGTACAAAAAAGGAAGTTCTTTGCCACCGATTTTTGTGTCCTTTTTGTTGTTGCCTGAGCTGCTGGTGGTGCTGCTGCTATGGCGGATGTTCCTGCGAGGGGGCTGCAGGTGTCGTGGAGCTGGAAACCCATACGCTCATCAGCACGGCCTGCCAACGACCTCACCGTGTACCACTGGGTATGCTGTGTGCGTCTCCTGTGTCTTGTGCGTGTGTCGCGTGCGAGCGTGTGCGCGTGCGCGCATGCGGGCGAGCGTGCCTGCATGCGTGCGAGCGTACGTGCGTGCGTGTGATAAGGCTTGGAAAACGAGAATGAGACAATCTCGAAAATTCAAAAATCTCGAAATCTCGAAAATCTCGTTTTGTCTCGGATTTCGAGATGAGATCGAGATGATCTCGTTCTCAAAATGAGCGAGATCGAGATTCCGGAAATTGGGTCATTTCGAGAAACAATCTCGAAAATCTCATTCTCGAAACTTACTCCCCCATGTCATTATGTAGGATCCAGGAGTGTAGAGTGTGGAGTGTCAGCGTGGTACTTCAGGACCAAGCACATAGAGATCCGGCATCACTTTGCACGAGACCTCGTTGCAAAGGGTGATGTGGTGCTTGTGCACTGCGGCACAAAGCACATGCTTGCTGATGCCATGACAAAGGCGCAACCCAAGGACAGGCATGATGTTACTTGTATGGAGCTTGGGCTTTCCCAAGCATCTTAAGTTGCAGGCTGAGCATGGACAACTGCCATGGGTGACGCGCAAGGGGGAGATTGTTGGAGTGATGCTCCTCACCATGGCAGGAGATTCCAAAAAGGAACACCAAACAGACAAGCCTTTGTGGCTTAGTGGATAATGGTGTCCACCTCTAGAGGTAGGGGCCCGGATTCAAGTCACACAAGATGAAATTCTGCCCTGCCTCAAGGGAGGTGGAAAATAGATGCCAGGAAGCTAGCTCAACCTCTAGAGTTCCTCTTTAAGTTTCTAGAAGGCCAGGTGAGGGTCCAGGAAGGTGGCACACCTTCTAGAAGGGGTGACTTGTCTTACAAGGCATCTAGAGGTGTCTTGGTCTTCTGGACAGCTTCCCTCCTACTAGAAGCAAGCTGAGGAATATAGGAAGGGGCGGAAGCTTCTAGAGGAGGGAAGGGATACCTTCCTAGGTGGGAAAAAGGACAGCCTACCAATAGACACTCTAGAAGCCATAGAATCTGCTAGGAAGCTTCAAATGTGGCATGCTTTGGTGTTCTGGAAAGCACATATCAGTGGCTATGAAATGCCACTGCTTGTGAGCCTTGATCAAGTACTCATTCCCAGTCTATTGAGGCCAAAACTATTGCCTCAATCTCTGACCAGTTTTCTGCCATCCTTGGAACTAGTTGCCTCCACAGTTTCAGTCTCTCCAAAAAGAGTTGGTGGTGTGAACCAGCCACTGCTAGGGACCCTCCAGGGTGCACACTCACCCTCAGGCCAACATAAGGACCTATGAGATGAGCGACCACATACTGAAAGGCTAAAAAACAACTTGACAAGATGCACTGTTGGGGATTAATCACGCCATCCATGTCACACACACCAGTATTTTTCATCAAAAAGAAAAAATGCAAGATGTGGATGAGTGTGGACTACAGAGTGTTGAGAGATACTAGTATCACAAACTGCTATCCCATTCCCTTAGCAGATTAAACTTTCAACCAACTCCAAGTAGATGGTCGGACCCTCCTTCCACAATTATTTCATGCCGCGGATTTCATCCGTCTGAACCGAGGGTAGCTCAAATGCACGTATTTTTGCATTCATGTGTTTGTACAAGTGTATGAACGCAAAGAAACACATGGCCACAAACTTGTACATATTTTTCTGCAGCATGTAGTACAGCATGTGTATTTGTCTTTTTTAATGTACAAATTTCTGCTATTGTAAAGCAGTGCTTGGGCACATGCACGGCAGCATGACATGCCCCAGCTATGATTCAGGCCTGATTATGAGCCTGATTGACAACCAAGTGTAAATCCACTTGGTTGTGGAATAAATTTTAGCCACATTCCACCACCAATTGGAGCCGCTCCAGTTGTTCTTACAAGTCATACTGTTCTCCTATGTCTGCGATCACACTCACTTACACGCAAAGTCGTCTGTCTGTGTGCAAAGTCTTGTCAGAACCTCTTCACTGAACCACTTCCATGGCACAAGCCTGATCAGCTAAGCTGCAGCGTTTGATTGTACTCATAAGTCCTTACACTAGTACCTCACACAAGAAGCAAGGGAAAGGAGGATGCACAAGGGAGCAGAAACTTTCCTTCTAAGGGTTTCGGTAGCTGAAGTAGTAGCATGTGGACAACAACTTGCTAGAGCATAGAGCACAAGCTTCCAGTATGTGAAGAATCTCACATAGAGAGGCCGCAGGCTGCATCTAGCAGGAGAGTGTGGGCTTTTTCCTCAGTTGAATCTGCACAAATCCCGCTATGCACTCTGAGATGTAGGATCTGAAGTTCTAATTGTCTCTTCCTGCCGCACAGGCACACGCGCACGCGCACGCACATACACACACACACACACACACACACACACACACACACACACACACACACACACACACACACACACACACACACAAATGTAGAGAGGATTGGGTAACATGGCTGTGCGTGGAGATTTGCCTCACAAGGTTGGAATCACTTACGTTAAAGCCAGACTCTCTAAAAAGCAAAATCACTCTCCCAAGATGTGAATTGGGACCACATGATGTTCTTATTACTAGTTTGTAATTCTTTGGTCTTGCTCCTTTCAGAGGCTTGACCTCGGATACTTTAGGATGCATTTTTCTGTCTCTAAACATGCATGTGGGTTCTGTGGGGATCTGCCTTGTTTTCCTGGATATTGATCCTAGGGGGGGCACCATACCACCATTGGTCTTTGCATCAGTGAGTAGCTGCCCTCGGCTTTTTTCCAAGTTGTCAGGATCAACATCAGGGTCGCAGCATGACATCCCAAGAGTAGTGCACAAGAAAGGTGCATGCTCACCAGTCCATAGATGCACGCTTCCCTAGCCTCATTTGTCTTGGTTGTAACTGCAAGCTCTATGAAGTGTTCATAGAATTATCTATGACGCTCATGGTGTGGGTGTCTCCCCACACACTCCCCCTTCCTTCCATTTCTCCTTGCATCACATTTGATCCTCAAACCCATGGAATTCATCTCAATGAAATTCCCTTCGTGAGGCCCTCAGTTGGCCTCCTAGCATTATGTGCACCTCATATCTCCACAACAGCCCCATAGCCCTACATTCTTTTGGGCTCAGCAGCTTCACATTCTGCTTGGATTCAAAGCTTTGCAGACCCGTTTTCTACTCAACCGTGCAACTTTAAGGATCTGTTTTAGAACAGGTTAGCCTGCAAGAGCTGTGGTTTGTGGGGCTACACATTGTTGCCTTGCTGTCGCCTGCTGTCTCTCCGTTGCCACCTGTTGCTCCACAGCAGTTGCTTCCACCTGGAGTAGTCATTGAAGCTGTCCTAACTATTTCTGGGTTCTTTGCTTCATAGAAAAAATTGGTTTCTCCACCACGCCCTCGACATCCTTTCTACAAAAGTTGTCCCGGCCGTCTCTGCAACCTCTTTCGCAACTGCTCAAGCTGCTCTGGCTGCCAGATACCACTGCTCTTCCTTCTCTAGAAACGGCAGTAGTGGATTCAACACTGCATCTTCACACCTCTACAATGGCCCCTTGCAGCTCTTGTCACCACATCCTTCACAACACCTCTTTCTCTCACTACAGCCTTAGCCACTTCCATTCCTTCTAGTCCAATGGATCTAGTGCCACTGCTACACATGTCTATGACGGCCATTTTAGTTGCTGCCACTACCTCTCCTACAGCAATCTAAACTGCTTATCTATCCGCTTCTACTACCATTGCTACTGTTCAGAAATCTTCCTCAGCAGTGGTAGACAATCCGATGTTGCAACCTGCACTGCCATCATCCTATGTGGAAGCTGCTACGTGCCTGCTGGTGTTGCACCTACTGCACCTTCTATGCATCCATGCCTACTCCTCTAGCCGCCACTGCACTTTCACTAGTCAACCTGGCCTCTGACTACACCCTGGGAGTACGTGTGTGAGCATTCAGAACAGGATATTGATCACTGGGCTTGTCCGCCGCAAGTGACAACTCATGAGTGGTGCTATGGGATTGCATGCTTTCTCTTTACTGCTGGCATGATGATATTGAGTGCCTCGAAAAGAAAATGGAGGGTGTGATTGACCATTAAATGTACAATGCTCATAACCTTATCTCGTTACCTCCTAGTATACAACCTCTAGCCTCACATGCACTATTGACAGTGCTGCCGACTTCACATCTGCCCATTCCATCCATAAAATACCCGGTCGCGTACCAGTATTTCCCTCTTGTACTGACCGGGTCGGCCTAGCCTGGGCCATCCTCAACGCTGCTGCCTGTGCAACTGCCACCTTCTCCGCCATGGCTAGAGCAAAAAAACCCCCATTGGCACTGCCGTGGAGCAAGCTACAAGTACATACATTGAGACCGCATCTTCTCTCAACCTCCTCGGTACATCATGGCTCGGGCTCTGGCCCTCATCTACTATGGTCACATCTGTAACCCTCGCAGTTGAAGTGACTTCTAGTATTGCCAGCTCCATTCGCGCATCCACCGCCGATGTAGTCCTCACATCGACCAAAAGGGAGCGCACCATGATGCACCATGTGAGCACATATGTCTTCATTGCCTCAGTGACACCTGCTATGGCTGGCACTGTATTGACCGGTACTCTTTGCCCCCTAGTGTCCTTCTCTGCATGGATCATTTTGCTTTCTTCCTTGTCAATATCACTGGTGCCAACCATCTCTGCACTGCCGCCACATCGTTGGCTTGGTACGAGAGTGTGTGTTCCTTCCCCTTCCTCTCCTCTCGTTCCTCTTTAGTGTTGCTAGTACACTCATCTCAATCATCATACTAACTCACTCATCCCCATCTCCAACACAATAAATTGTCATGCCTGGTCCAGAGAAAACTATTGATTCCTTCTGGACCGTGCTTAGTGAGGCCCAAGCAGCTCACGTCGGCTTTGTTGACATGGCGTGCCCCTTGCCATGATTCCCATTGATCTTACTCCCTGATTCGACCATTAAGAAGTGTTTAAATACCTGATCTGACTTTAGATTTTGGTTCCTTGATTTTTCTATGCAATATAGACCTTGGAATCGCTCAATTTGAGTGAGTATTCAGAAAGTTAGCCTATCCCAAAGTTCAGGTGTTAGGCGGGTGGAATCTGGTACCCACTATGGGTGGCGGGATAATCCACCGCAAGTGATTTGAGTTCGCCTCCAATGAGCTCCAAATGCACCAAGGCCATGAATGAAGTAACCAGAGGAACCTCCTTGACCAGGATGAACTTCTCCTTGACGTTTGAGCGAGGAAAGGCGCTCCGACGGGTCACCATCGAAGCGCCTCCGGTTGCCTATCGTGCAAGGTAAGGTGGATGGCTCCACCAAGGGTTACTTTGACGGCCGTAGCAGGGGCTCTACTGCTCCAATTTTGGTGTTCTTGGATGCGTTGGAAAGCTTAGATCACAGGCTATGAGGATAAGATGCAATCGCAATCAGATGCAAGTGATAATAACATGTTTTTATTCAGTTCTACTGATCATGATGTGTTATGCCCACTCACATCCGTGATCCTTGTGCTCCACACTCTTCGCCATTCGTGTTCATTGGCTGCCCCAAACATTGGTACCATGAAGTAGTGAGAACTAGGAATCCTTGAGGGTAACTCCACACCCTATCTACAACTTTCACGCTACCACTGCACGCCATGACAATGACCGAGTGCCAGAGCATCGGTGCCATCTAAAATTTTGACAAGACTACCTTCCCCTTGTGGAGGTGGCAGTTTGAGGTCTACCTCGATGACAGGGGACTGCTTGGGCTGGTCAAGGGTGAAGAAAAAGCCCCTACAGACACCGTGACGCCGGAGGAAGTGGACAAGAACAAGAAGCACAACAAGAAAGTGCTTGCCTTGTTGGTGTTACCACTGGCTCCGACACAGTGTTCACTCATTCTGGGATGCACGGAGGCCGCGGAGGCCTACAAGAAGCTCTGCACCATCTACCTGTCCACCAACGTTGCTAACCAGCTCATTGACTTCAAGAAGCTCGTAATCCTCTGAGCTAAGGAAGGCGATGATATCATAGAGATCCTCCAGCAGATCAAGTCCCTTACTGTCGAGTGCTTAGCCACCAGATGGAAGGTCGACCCTCAGCTGCAAGCCATGATTCACATCTTGGCCTTGCCGAATAGTGGGAGTTCCATGATCACCGGCGTAGGCGGTAGGTCCGCCAAAGAGCTGAAGTACATGAAGCTGGCTGAGTATGTCCGTAATGCATGGATGTGGCATGGTGGGAGAGAGAGCAGAGCAACATCAAGTTCCGCCTATGCCGTCTGCCCTCAAGGTGGAGGGGGAGGCAAGAAGGGGAAGGGTGCCAAGCACGGTACCAAGAAAGGTGACAAGAAGGGGGAGTGGTATGTGTGTGGAAAAGAAGGCCACTACGCATCCAAGTGCCCCAACAGAAAGTCGGACCAGCCGGGGAAGGTGGGAAACAAGGACGGCCATGCAATGATGGTGCAAGAGTCCGCTGACTTTACAGACCCGAGAGTCTCCATGATCGACTCCGGATCGGGCCGCCACATGCAATGCAAGCGGGCGGCATTCGTCACCTACGGTGCCTCAAAACGGCGCATGATGGTGGCCAACAGCAAAACGGAGTTGGCTGCCAGTGAAGGAAACGTTTGCATCAAGGTGGATGTGGACGGGGAGGCTGTCACAAGCACAATTCACGACGTGCTTTGCATGCCCAACTTTGGTGGAAATCTGCTGTCAGTGACCCGCCTTACCGACAAGGAGCTCAAGGTGAGCTTCAACAAGAAAGAGGCCATCATCCGGAAGGAGGGGGACGGTGAGGTGATTACACGTGGAAAGCAAGAGGACGACTTGTACCAACTTTGTGCAAAGATCCTTCGCAGCTGGGTGGGGTCAGACATCGTCTACCTCACAAACAACAATGGAGACCTAGACCTGTGGCACCGCCGCCTGTGTCATATCACTCCCTCAACTCTGAGGGATATGGAAAAGAAGGAGGCGGTGCAGGGTCTTGAGTTCAAGAGCATTGATGCAACCCAAAATGCCGTGTGTGAGTCGTACGTGGCTGGCAAGGCGACACGGCAGCCATTTGATGGCAAAGGGACGCGTGCATTGGCGAATTTGGAGGTGGTGTACACAAGCATGTGTAGACCGTTCGAGTCCTCCATTGGTGGGGCACACTACTTTGTCACCTTCATTGATGACCATAGCCGCAAGCTGTGCCTCTACAGCATTAAGACAAAAAATGATGTGTTGTAATGCATGGAGGAGTTTGTGGCAGCGGTGGAGTGGCAAACGGAATGGAAGGTGAAGGCATTCCTTAGCAAAAATGGCGGCGAATACGAAGAATGCTTGGCATGGATGAAGAGCAAGGGGATCGCGTGGCAAACAATTATGCCACATTCTCCACAGCATAATGGCATTGTCAAGAGGGCGAATCGCACCATCCTCAACATGGTCCGGTCTATGTTGAGTGATGCCGTCCTAGAGCAACAATACTTGTCGGAGGAAGCACGGATAGCGGCGTACATCATGAACCTGATGCCAACAAAGCCGCTTAAAGATCTGGAGTCCAAGATGTGGAAGATGCCACAAGAGGTGTAGAGCAAGAGGAAGCCAATTGTGGCTCACCTCTGCATGTTTGGCTGCGTTGCATATGCTGTTGTGTAGGCACCAGAGGGGCGGGATAAGCTGGACCCATGGACTCACCGGTGCATTTTTATTGGGTACAATAGTGGGAGCAAGGCGTACCGGCTGTTCGACATGTAGAGGCAGCAGATGGTGAAGAGTCATGACGTCACGTTCAACGAGGACAACGGTTGGACGGACAAGGTTGGGGGTCTCTCCGAGTGGGGGGAGTGGCTACCACTTCTTGAGGGGAAGACACCAGAAGAAGCAAACGAGGGTGACGTCCAAGTGGCTCCAACTGGAGAGAACCATCCGGGAGATGGGGAAGCTGTTTATTTGCATTCAACAGAGTCGGACAATGAGTCCAAAGCGCCGATAGTATTGGAGCTGAACAAGGAGGTAGAAAGTGAGCCCGCATCTGCACAGTCCAAGAGGGAGTGGGTGCAGGCCAGCGGTGCAAGTGGCAAAGTAAGAGGGTAGCAGCAGCAGCAACAACAACAACAGCAGTAGCAACGGCAGCAGCAGCAGTAGCCTCAACATCCGCAGCATCAGAGAAGCGGATGCGTAAGGAGGACAGCAAAATGGTACGATACCATGAAGGGCACCTGGACGAGGTTCACTCGAGATTTCTTTGTGCAAGAGGAGTCCGAGACCGTCAAGGAGGCGTTGCAGCGGAAGGATGGGGCTGAGTGGGAGGGAGCTGTAAAATCTGAGCTCACCTCCAATGAAGAGAATGGTACTTGGCAGCTGATGGACAGGCCGGAGGACGCAAAAATCATCGGCTCTAAGTCGATCTTCAAGAAGAGACTGACCAAGGATGGGAAGGTGGAGTGCTACAAGGTGCGACCGGTGGCGAAAGGGTACGTCCAGCAAAAGGGTCAACACTACGTTGAGATCTTCACACCGGTGGTAAAGTTTGCCTCCATCCGCACTTTCTTCGCTGTGGCAACGGCATGCGACTATGAAGTCCACCAAATGGACGTGAAAACTGCATTCCTCAATGGTGACCTGGATAAGGAGATCCTCATCGAGATGTCGGAGGGGGTGGAGACATCGTCAAGGAAGGAGTGTCGGCTTCGTAAGGTGTTTTACTGGTTGAAGCATGCACCACTCATGTGGTACCTGAAAATGGACGGCTTCATGGCCGAGCTTGGCTTCAAGTACTGCGAGGTGGATTACAACGTGTACGTGCGGAAGCAGCTGGGATTGCACGAGATCGTGGTTCTTTACCTGTATGACCTCATTATCGTGTCATTGGACATGGAGAAATTGGTGGACCTCAAGTGGCAGCTGGGCGGTCGGTTCAAAATGACCGACATGGTCAAGCTCCAGTACTACTCCGGTGTCTCCATCAAGAGGGATCGCAAGGCATGCACGCTGGAGATGGGACAGGCAGAGTACGTGCAAGAGGTGCTCCGCTGCTACAACATGGAGGAGTGCAATCCCATCGGCACACCCATGACCACCACATGTGAGCAGAGCTCGAGCATGGGGCCAAGCACAGATGAGGAGGAGGAGATGGCAGGTGTGCCGTACAGGTCCGTAGTGGTGAACATCATGTACTTCATGGTGGTGATGCGACCTGACCTGGCCTTCATAATGGGCCAAGTGATCCTCCTCTATCTCAAGGGAATAAAACAGTCGCAGCTAAAGTTTGGAGGGGGAGTGCGTGACGACTCCCTTGAGTTGGTCGGCTATTCCGATTCTGGCTGGGCTGGTGATGTTGATGGTAGAAAATCAACGTCAAGGTACGTGTTTGTGGTGGTGTAGCAATTTCATGGGTAAGCAGGAAGCAGGATTGTGTGGCACTATCCAGCATCCAAGTGGAGTATATTGAGCTCGCGGAAGCTGTAAGAATATGGTGTGGATGCGCCGGCTGCTAAAGGAGATCGGGGTGCATCAAAGGAAGCCTACGGTACTCAATATGGACAACATGAGTACCATGAGCCTCACCCAGAACCCTATGCTACACAGGAGGACCACGCACATCGAGATCCGACATCACTACGCGCACGACTTGGTTCCAAAGGGAGATACTGTTGTTGTGCATTGTGGCACTAAGCCCATGCTTGCCGATGCCATGACCAAAGCACAGCCCAAGGACAAGCACAATGCAATCTGCATGGAGCTTGGTCTGCACTGCAAGGTTTGAAATGCTACAGGTTCCAAGGACAAACCATCAAGGTTGCGGTGCAAGGGAGAGATTGTTGACATGGCGTGCCCCTTGCCATGAGTGCCATTGATCATACTCCCTAGTTTGACCACCGAGGAGTCGTCAAACACGTGATCTGATTTAGATTGGGATTCCTTACATTTTCCATGCAATGTCAAGCTTTGAATTGCTCAATTCGAGTGAGTATTAAGAAACTTAGCCCAGCCCAAAGTTGGGGTGTTGGGCGGGTGGAATCTAGTACCTGCCATGGGTGGCGGGATAATCCACCGCCAGTGATCCGAGCTCACCTCCAACGAGCTTTTGATGCACCAGGGCCATGAATGAAGTGACCAGAGGAACCTCCTTGACCTGGGTGAACTTCTCCTTGACTTCTGGGCGAGGAAAGGTGCTTCGACGTGTCACCATCAAAGCACCTCCTGTTGTCAAGCGTACAAGGCAAGGTGGATGGCTCCACCAAGGGTTACTTTGACGGTCGTAGCAGGGGCTCTACTACTCTGATTTGGGCGTGCTTTGATGCGTTGGAAAGCTTAGATCACATGCTATAAAGATCTGATGTAATCTTTCTGTGATAAGTAACAAAAATATGTTTTGATTCAGTTCTACTTAATGCAACGTGTTCTGCCCACTCACATCCGTGATCCTTGTGCTCCACACTCTTCACCATTGGTGTCCATCAGCTGCCCCAAACATTGGTAGCATGAACCAGTAAAAGCTAGGCATCCTTGAGGGTACCTCTATACCCACTAGTGCCAACAGGGTTGAGGAGGAGCTACAGCATAATGTTGGTGCCAAGACAGAGATCGCCATGACTGTGGCAAACGTTGTTATGGAGTGTCTACACTCTATGCCTTCCATTGTTGACATGCTACCTACTGTGAGCATTGATGTCCTCTGGTTCCTTTAGTGTGGTGGGTGGTGGGAGAAAATCATTGGTACTGTCTTTATTTCAAGCTGTTGTCTCCCTTGCACATAGTCTTTTGCCGCACCGTCAAAAGGAATTATGAAATCATTCCTTGTACTTCATCTCCAAACTCTCCTTGTCTTCCCAGGAAATGTGCTTCAGCTCATGCATACAATGAGAGTTCCTTCGGGGCTAGTACTCACCTGCAGATCCTTGTGTCTCTCATCCCTTTTGTCTTAATCCCACTGTAGCATCTCGTGTCATGGGTGCTCTCATCCTGGATGGCCCATACGACCTTTCTGACAATATTGGTATGTACAATGTTGACACCACACATTGTACGCCAGTAGACCCGGTGGGGACCTATGCCCTCATTCCCTATCACAAGACTGTCACTGGACATGCAGCTCAAAGCACTTTGACTGTGCAGTTTAGCCAACTGCAAATGTGTGCAAATGAGTCTACTAATTCGTACAAGGCCCGCAACCTGTGTCTAGTATGCGATCCGGGCAAGGATTGCCTGATCAACTTTTTCAATGCTTCTCCATTGTTACAGGGTTCATTTCTAAGCTCTCCTATCTCTACTTTCATGTTCCAAATGTTCAGCTTGAATTCCTTGTATCCGAGCCTATGCTCGGGAATTGGTGCCCTGTATGAGTGCACTGTTGCTTTGCTTATAGACTAGTGGAACAGCCTGTAGAACAAGTGTCTACAACCCACTACCATTGCTACGGTGACAACCTCCTACTCATCTGCTACTGGCACCATGCCCTCTGGATTTTCCACCTCTTCTACCTCCACTACAACTGCACACTCCACTTAGGGTGTTGGTTGTTCCGGGGTGCGGCAAAGGTGAAGACCGAGGCTGTTGGGGGAGGGGTTCCGACAACCCCTCCACTCTTGGTGTATTCACATGCTGAAACTGTGGGGTATCCAGGCATTCTATATTAAAGTACCAAGCCCCTCTTCATGAAACTTGTATTGCCTCTGCCATGTGGGCCAACTAGGCTTACAATGGCTACAGCACCTCTACAGCTGCCACCATCACAATGGTTTCTCCATCCCCTTGTCTTCATCCTCATCCTCTGCTGCCTACATTGGGGACATGGTATTGTAGCAGCACATCACCCAGCCTCCATCTTGGGGATGGATCCCTCCTGTCTCTAGATCTGCCTACTATGGGCCTTCCTTTGTACAATACAACGCACCCACCTGGCCTTGTGACGATGGGCACCTCTCAGACCCTTGCTCCAGTGAGTGCCGTCTCAACTTGTGTCGTAATGACAAGCATGCTCTGGAGCATCGCCTCACCACCTTGGTGTCCTCCCCTCTGTATTCTGTTTCCTTGTCTTTGTGCCCCATACAAGCCTGTCTCCCAGTGTGACAAAGTGTGTTGACTATGCAAGGGCCTATATGGACTCAAGCAGTTGCTACAATGTTGGGACCAATACATCATGTCTACTCTTGAGAAGGGTGGTTTTCACAAAAGCATAGTTGACCCCGCCTTGTTTCTGAATGCACCCTCTGCTCCTCTGGTTGTCACTCTTGTCTATGTTGATCTGATTGTTACATCTCCCAGTCTTGTAGCCATTCAGTCAGTGAAGGACCTCTAACAGTCAACAAATAAGATCGAAGGCCTTGGTCCAGCCCGAGTCTTCTCAAGCATGGAGCTTGAGTTTGAGCACTCATGTCGGACACTCCACGCTCACCAGGCTGCATACATCTGCAACCTGGGGGATCGCTTTGTATCTCTGCTCTTCATTGTTCTCACTGCATCCATTCCTACAGGGCTCTACTTAACAGCACAGGTTTCAGTCATTGTTGAGGGTTTCATCGACAGTGACAGGTTACATGAGTAATATGCACTCAGCTCGAGCATGTATGATGCTGCCAGGTTGTGTCGCCTGCTACAAGAGCTACAATTCTATTTTCTGTGACAACCAAAGCATAATGACCATTGGTAACAATGAAGCCATGCACTACTCTCGAACCAAGCATATCTATGCTGAACACCACTTATTTCGTGAGTGCATTGCCACTAAAATTGCATAGGTTGTCTCAATGGAAATCTGGTCAAAACAAGCTGATTGTCTCAATAAGGTGAAAACATATTGGATGCCTGTGCTCCGAGTTACAGCCAAACCAATGGATTTTGGCTTCTTTTAAGTCAAACTGACACTACCGCGTGTGTCACCCACCGTGCGCCGTGGCAGGTATTTATGTTGTGTTCATATCAATTTCCATTTCTCTTTACATTACTAAGCTACCGTGCAGCCGCCTAAATTCAGATATTCAATTGCGAAGGAATGTTTTTTTGGTTCATTTCAAATAACCCGGGCCAAGTTTCCGCACACTGGCTACAAGGCCTCGCGGAATTATGTGTCCCTCAAATTCAGAAATGTTCAAGAGTCTCGGTCAAACATGCATGATTACGAACAAAATCAAGCAATCAGGGTCCGTTTTGTTGGCCTCTTCCTCTTTGAAAGCGTCGTGCGCGCATGAATTGAGCCCGCTTATTTTCAAAACTCGTTTTGGAAGGAATTCTTGCACACTGGCCAAATAGGGGGAACCTACTTATGCAACAGGCTCGAGCCCATGGGGAATTAACTTTTATCCGAGTTTAGCCGGCAGTAGGGTATTGGAGCTTATGAGACTTTGTGCATCTCCCTAGCTACCCCTTGCCATTTTTTGCACTTGCTTGTTTGCTAATGCGCAAACTGATTGGACGGTGTAACCAGGTCAGTACCAGCAAAGCAAGGAAGCCTCCCAGTAGTCTCTTATGGTATGAGAGCAAGGAGACATCCCTCGCCTCGATGTATAGCAGAGACACTGCAGTACTAGCAATTGTGAGAATCATTGGTACAGCCATGGTCATGGGAGGAGCCACCGACCCACGATGACCCGTCGCACCAGATTGCAGCAGTGGAGATGCCCTTGCAACAAACGCTACAATGGTATTACCTCACCACAACAATGAATGCAGCAAATGGTTTTCCAACCCTTGTGAGCAGCACCTGGGGCACGTGATGATCCTAAGCGGTCTGTGAAGCCGCTTGGAAGCTTCATTCAGGTCTCACCTACCACCCCCCTCCAAACGTGTGAGAGCTTGCTGATCCCAAATGACCAATGTTTTAGGAGTTAAAAGGCTCATTAGAGAGCCCTTGTCATAACCTGCCCATTGAATCTACTCATGTTTTGTTTTATGCCTTGTAGGATACAAGAAAGGAAAACACGCTCTCATACCTCGATTTTGGACTGTGAAGGAAAACGTGACATTGTTTACTTTTTTCAAAGGTTTTTCAGTCAAACCATCACCATTTCGTTTAACATCCTCTGTTTCATCATCATCACTCCAAATTTGGCTTGATTTGGACAGCTTTCATGTTGCCATCATCATTGTACATAATGATATCAGCGCACGCACGCACACACACACACACACACACACACACACACACACACACACACACACACACACACACACACACACACACACACACACACACACACACACACACACACACACACAAAGAGA
>SZWC01018792.1:26119-50564 GCA_023375785.1 Penium margaritaceum | reverse complement strand
GGGGGGGGGGGGGGAGTGGGAAGCGGCGTGCCGCACAATCCCTCCACGCAAACTCACCCCACGTCTGGTCGCTGAGGAAGCTGAAGCGACTGGGGTCCGCAGTGGCGTTGCACCCTCCAGCCAGCAGCGCCGCGGACCCCACCTCGGTACAGTCCACCTTTTCCACGGTGTGCACGAACTCGCTGCCCGGCATGTCCAGCTTCGCTATGTCGTTGCCCGCCACGCTGCTCACGTACAGCTCCCCGTCGTAGTCGGAGTAGGCCAGCGAACCCGGCGACCCGTCGGAGTCCAGCTGGGTGGTCGACAGCGGCGACGCGCCCGCGACGAGCGGGAGCGCGTACGTGTGCACGACGTTCGAGTCGTTGCGCAGGACGGCGACCACCGTGCCCTTCGGCGACACCGCGAGGTTGCGCGGCGCGTAGGGGAGGGGGAAGACGTTGTCCGGCGCGGAGGCGCCGAGGGTGTTGTCAAAGGCCAGTCCGTCGGGAGTGAGGAACGCCTCGTAGATGTACCCGGAGGTGGGGACTGCGCCGCCGGCGGAGGCAGCGCTCGGGGAGCAGGCGATGAGGAAATAGGGCGGGTAGGCCAGCCCATTGTACGCGGCGGCGGTGCAGGAGTCGGGGAAACCATTGGTGGCCCCGATCACGAGCGGGGTGTAGGTGTCGGACGCCGGGCTGTAGCCCACCGCGCCGCTGCTCGCCAAGGGGGCACCCGACGAGGCCCCCAAGCCCCCAGTGCTGTCCGCGACGACCAGAAGGGCGTTGCCTTTGCCGCCCAGGGTCACGTCCGTGGCCACAATGCCCGGATAGAGCGGCGTGAGCTGCTGCGGCCCGGTGCGCGTGAGGTTAAGGCGGACAACGTAAGAGTCGCCGGTGGAGGCGTACGCGACGCCGGAAGAGGAAAGCGCGCACGACGCTAGGTCCGAGCCCGAGTTGCTATCGGGGTTGGTGATCGTGCCGTACTTCTTCTGGTTGCGCAGGTCAATCTGCCAAGCCGCGTTGCGGAACACCTCTCCGTCGGGGGTGTATAGGTACCCCGTCACCATGCCAAGGGGGATGCCGGCAGCAGAGTAAGCAGCCCACGTACTGGTGGTGCTGGTCTGGGCGGCAGCTCGAGGAGCGAGAGGGGCCAGGGCGACAAGGCAGAGGGAGAGGAAGAGGGCAAGAAGCGGCAGCGGCAGCGACAGGGCCATAGTGGTCGCTCGCGCCGCCATGGTGGACCACGTTCTGCACCGCGGTGGCGGAGTCCACAAGTCCGCACTCCTGCACCTGCCCTGCCCCATGCCGGAGCGCGAGCGGGGCGGCTTATAGGGCGTGTCTAAGAGGCCCGCGCGACATGCCCTGTTCGCATGCGCGAGACACGGTGAAGGTACTGCCAGCTTGCGGGGACTGCAAGACAAAAGAATGGCCAGTTCGTGAGCAATGGTCTAACCCAAGGTCCCAAGTCGACGCCTGTTTGTTGCGCAACACGGGTCGATACCGGATACCTCAGGACGAACGGTGTGTGAGGGGTTCACTGCCCCAAGTCGTTCCGAAGCAAATTCTCGGTCTTGCCTGGGGAGTGTACCAACTGCACGAGGCGGACGAGCTAAAATGAAACGAACCAACCGAGTACGTGGACGCCGACAAAATGAGGAAAGCGGATTTTCAATCGTTTGCCCCTGCGCATCAGTGCAGGCCGCAGTGGTAACGCTGATCTACCCAGATGCTGCTACTGGTTATGCAATGGGCAGCTGACGACGGCTGGGCCCGCCGCTGCTGCAGTTTCGCGCGGGTTGTTGGAAACTGTACAACGCAATCACCGTCCAAGCCCCACGTGCAGGCAGTTCGCAAGCCGTTTCACCCAAGAAAAAAGAGCAAACATGTTTTGCTCCTCTTGAAAAGTAACTGCGCGGTGCCATGGCAAGGGCGCGGTAGCTGAGCACCACCTGCTGCTCGTTGTTGCTGCCGCTACTGCTACTATTGCCCCCTGCTTGCTTGTCCAGTGGCCTCTCGCGCCTGAAGGACATAGGCTCACGACATAGGTCGCGAGAAGATGAAGTGCACGTGGCAGCGTCTGTGGCATTCGCAGAATTAACGGCGTAGTTGTACACAATGGTGCGAAGAACGACACCTGGGCATTATGAGAGAAAAGACAAACGCCTGCTGCTCAGGTCAGTTGAATCACCAACACGTGTCTCGCGGTCTGTCGGCGCCTGAGAAACGAGAGAGTTTGCGCCTGGCGTTTGATGCAAGAGCTCTAAACCTATAGATCCAAACCTGAGGTAAACAAGATTTTGCCTCGAGATTTTGCGATGACGGATTCGATGTGGAGGGAACTAGAAGAGAGGAACATTTGTGCCACTAGCACATTCTCCCATGACCTTCGCCACTGCTCCAGAAAAGACGAAACGGGAGTCATGTTCGGCAACCGCGATGGACGGGCCAGAAACGCTGATCATGGCCCAACTGTGGAGGTCAGGTGCGTGGCCTGCAGTACGGAGGATAGATGATTATGTTTTTAAATGACAACAGAGGATGGTTCATGGACGGTGGCACAGAGCCACGTGCCCGGCCTCCAGTAAGGAGGCCGTGGCGGCCAGATATGAGCCCAAAAAAACAAGGGCAAACTTGTGCGAGGCGATGACCTCACCTGTCGCCACGATATGCGGCGACGATGAGAACAGGTAGGTATAGCAGGCTCCTGTTCCAAAAAACCCCTTTTATGATATGTGACGGCCAGCGACGACCAACCGTTCAATCCGCCGGTAAATCTCGTCAGTGCCAGGCTCCGATCTGACGTGAAGGGCTCACGGTTTAGGCCGCCCGAACGGCGACCTGTCGAGAGGTCTGGTATTCCTGAAAGTTTCGAATCACTGTAAATATTTTTATAAGATTCACGACGGATTATCGGCTTCGAATGTGCGGGTGAAAACATACCAATCAGTCAAACGTATTTCAACATCTCGATGGTATATCTCGCGGTGGACCCAAAACGGAAATTTGTAAAACGTTGACGCCAGACTCGCCAGGGCGCCAAAACAATCGTGCAACCGTTCAGGTCGGCCTAAAACTACGACCACCGCAACAAGGTTTGAGCCTCCGGTGGGCCAGGAACTCGGTGGGCTCAAATGCTTCAAGTCTTCGAAGAAACGACACCACTAATCAGGAAAGACCCTAAACCAGGATTATCTGGTCAATTTATCCAAAAAACAATTGAGACCCCACCTGAGAAAGGATAGGGGGGCGAGCCGCTGCTGTCAATTTCGAAGGGGGATCGCATTCCGCGTAGAATTCAATGTCCGCGAAAGGGATCCCTGCTTCAAAAGCGTGGTCTTAGCAGACGGAGATTCCTGTCCGAGGTGCCTCACCGCCGGTTTCCGGAGCGATATCCTGTGTGCGCAGCGTGAGATAGGGCCATTATCGAAAGTGAACTTATCTTGGATGAAGTAAAATATTCTCTGCGTTCGATTCTATCAGAATGTCAAGACCCTTATTTAGAGCTCAACTTGCACACAGAATCTCGAACTACTCACCACACCAACACAAATATTCCGCCATCAAACATCTTCAACGAATTTTATACATCTTTCACCGGAAAACCGGAAATACCTGAGAGAAGAAACGCCCAGTGGGCATGCCGCCTACCGTTCATTTCGCTTTCCTCCGCTCCCGAAGGAAAGCCCTGCTTCGGTAGTGGTAGCGAATGACTTCCACTTTTACCAGAAGGGAACTGTTACTCACAGGGACCTCGGCGCTTGTATCGTCTGCGCGACAAGAGAAGCTGCAAGCATAAAGCTTTCCCGCAATTTCCAGCGTTGCGAAACAGATTCGATTACAACATCATGAAAATCTGAAACAATGTAGTCGAATTACGGTCTATGCAAGCATCTTGTAGACCCTTCATTTCAGCTTAATTTTCATTCATCTAAACTGTGAGCACCAACCCCGCGTCGACTTCATCGGCGGTTACAGCTTCTCAAGAAAACTGGAGATGACCGCATCAGTCACTGTTGTCGGAAATTGCGCTATCGTGATGCCCGCCTGTTCAGAGAACAAACTAGTTGCCTGCGAGAGAAACAAAACGAGCCATATCTACAACGGAAACTAGCGTACCCTGCCGGGGAGGTCGAGCAGGCATCCAAAGACGTTTCTTTTGCTGGGATTGAACTTCTGCGACCTGACTTGGATTCATAACTTGGAATGTCTCCCCAGACCGATTCAAATACGAGTTTGAATTCCTGACATTCTTCTTCTATATTGAGGAAATTGATATCATTCGTTTATATTTCAATTTATCAATTACCATGAGATATGAAAAGATGTACACTTGAACAATTTGGAATCAACCATAAGGGTGATCAGGTCGTGATTCTCTAAAATCATGAGCGAAATAAATATTGAAAATTTGAAAAAACATAAGGGAACCTAAGTTTGAAACCTTATGTGCATATGAATTACGATGCGTGGGAAGCCTTGGTGTCAATCGTTGTGTCGCCAAACCACATATGAAAGATAATCAAACAAGGTGGATAAAGTGTCACGTGCATCTTTCAAAACATTTCTTGCCATAAAACCAATCAAATAAAATCATTAAAATCTGGAGAAGGTTTGCAACTCTTCTTTGAAACTATGGAAGGAGGGCCGGTTTGGCCCTCCCACCTCACGATAGCGAAGGGGTGGCTGGGAGCCCCCCCTCGCTATTACGAGGATTGGCCGATGACCAGCCACCTGCTGGCTACCAAACAGGCAGTGGCCGGCCGGCTGGGTGGCCGGCGGCCGGTTAAGGGTCCGACCGGCCACCTTCAGGCGAGCCACCAGCCGCCAATCAAGCTGGTGACTCAATTGGCAGCCAAGAGGCCACGAGGCCTCGAGGGTCACGGCTTGTGGCCTCGTGACCTTGCCCTCACTTGGCCTCCTCACTCGCGAGAGCAAGTGAGGATACGGGATAAAGCGAGAGCGAGAGGCACACGAGAGATGTCACGGCGAAATCGGCGATCATGGAGCCTCGCACGTGACGATTTCGCGCCGACATGTTAAAAGCAAAACTTAAGTTCGTTTAGGTTCAGCTACGACTTTCAAAACCAGAGATATTGTGTGAAATTACAAGTTCGAGGTCATACCCCCCTTGTTTCCGACGCGTAATGAGGGGGCGAGGTAAAAAGGGAAATGATCATCCAACGATTCAAAACATTCGAGTCTCCCTAGACATGTCGCGGATGAAAATTGCCCCCATAGTGACGGAGAGGGGAAGACCCCTCAAGCGAACTCTGGACGCCATTTTGCGAACTCCGACAACGACCTCAGTGTAGGAGCTGGAGACACGACCCCTTCAAGTGGTTCTCACAGCCAAACAACCCTCGCGACTAACTGCACAGCGGGTCCAGCGGCTATGCCAAACATAAAACACGGAAGACAGCGGCAACAACAACTGAAACGCCTAACGGGGGTACGGCGTCCATACTAATCCATTTCAAGCACCAGAACTGCGTTAGAAAGCTCTTGAGGGACTCTACTTCAACCTACAAACTCCTTTTAGCTTCTTTTCCATTTTAAGGGGTTGTTTGGATTTTTCTTGGACAGGGTGGGGAGTGCCCACCCCCAAAACTAACTTTTTTTCCTCTGTTTTCAAGGTTCCCTCTCCCCTTCTTCGTCCAAAAACTGACATATCGTTTCTTTCTATGACCTGGGACTCTCACGGCGTGAGAACACCCCAGAATGAGGAAGGTCGGTATTTTGAATTTATTTGCGGCTTCCCCAATGCCCCCCGCTCAAGGAAGATGTCGCTAAGGGGCGTGAGACGCGCTA
Source organism: Penium margaritaceum (assembly GCA_023375785.1). Taxonomy (NCBI): domain Eukaryota; kingdom Viridiplantae; phylum Streptophyta; class Zygnematophyceae; order Desmidiales; family Peniaceae; genus Penium; species Penium margaritaceum. The sequence goes on along the minus strand of SZWC01018792.1, from coordinate 44,778 downwards.
AGACGAATCAAGTGGAGGCCAAGAGAGACGGGAAGACGAAGAAGAATACATGAATAGTGAGGAGGGAGCGTGTGGGGGTGCAAACTCTTCGATATTGTTTACCCCACCCTCCTCACCTTTTTGGAGCGGTGCTCACATCCTTTTAGTTTCTTGATCTTGTCCTTGCTTTGTCTTTATAGGTATCTTAGCTTGCCTAGCTCCGTGAGTCACGGCTTGGGGTGTTGGCTAGAACCCACGTGATTGTGCCGAATGTGGCGGCTTAGAAGAATAACATTTATATACCACGTGGTTGTACCGACCGTGATGGTCTAGGAAAACATGAACAAAATTTATGATTGCCTCATCGATCGCGAGAGAAAGTAGTCTTCAGGAGGCCTCACCTCCTCGAATTTGTGAGGTGATCCTTACATCGATCTTCGCGCGCTAGTTGCACAGGCGACAGAATGGCAATTGTCGGACCGTCCAAGACCAACAACGGCAAGGCGATGACAACATCGTTACACGTCCTCGGCGAACTCCAAATTCTGGGAGCCGCCGTCACAAGCACGATTGCCAAAGCAAAGGTAATCGTACTGCCGAAGGCAACCCTCACTACACTCGGTAAGCCTATACACGAATCCACGGATTCATGAATCCGGTTCACGAATCCCAAATCCAAGTTTGGATTCATGAATCAGGATCTAGACCCGGATGCCATTTGGGAATTCCCGAATCACGTGGCAAACCCACCCGCGAGGGAGGGTGGGATCTGGTCCTGGTAGGGGTGGATTCCCCATCGGTACAAAATTCTCCGCCGACGGGTGCGCGGCGGAAAGCGAGCTCTCAGGTTGTTGGCTCCCGGAAAGTCGGCTCTGGTTTGCGCCATTGAACTCTATCCGTTCAGTCTGCCACATCTCATGATGTCACAGCCTCCCATGGCTATGACACCATCTCACAAGCCGGGATTGGCCATGTAAAGATCGCCATTTGATGTGTGAAATTTGAACCAACCACGTGGTAACGCGAATGGCCCTAGGAGTAGGTTAAGATTCTGCATGCGCTTAGTGCGTCCAAGACGTACAGGGTGTCCAACGGTTCGAGTGTCACAATATGAGAACGGTAGAAGCCACACCAACCGAGGCGCTTTGGTTCCCGAGCTGCCTACATTTTTAGTGGAAACCTGGGCGGACTGGGAATCTCATCGCCCAACGCCCTCCCCTCTCCCCCCCCCCCCCCATCGTCGACTGTCACACCCCAATGCCCTAGTTGTTGATGTTGTAGCAAGTCAAAAAGACCGCCCATCAATGTCGTGTATGTGAGAGACCTATCCGGGGGAGAACCATCTGTCCCCATCACCATGGCCGGCAATCCATCAAGCGAGCTCACTCTAGGGAAGCGACCCAAGATCCCGGCTACGATTCTATGAGCGCATCCACGCAAAGCTTGGCATGAGCAATGGTGCACGGTTGCAGCTGAAAGTCCTTGATCTTTTGCGCTCGTACAAGGTAAAGGTGCTGCAACACCACGAGGAGGAGCAAGCAGCCGTAGCTTCTTTGGAAGCAGCCACAGCAACCGCGGTAGCAGTTGCAGCTACCTCAAATTTGTGGAGTCGTGGCGAAGCTGCTACAACATCATCCACTAGAGGATCTACTGGTGTGTTGATGTTCCATTACTCATGGCTTCCAACAATATAACACATGTTACAATGTCAATGCATTTGTATTGCAGCCAACATTCAAAAAGCTATTGCTCAGTGTATGGCAGCCAGTATTCAAATAGCTTTTGCTCAGTGTATGGTAGTCAACATACAACATGCTTGTGATCATTGTATGGCAACCAGCATTCAACATGCATTTGCTCGGTGTATGAAAGCCAACATACAACACGCTTGTGATTGGTACATGACAGCCAACATACAAAATGGGAAAATCATTATCGCTTCTTTGATGCAGGTAACACCCAGACACAGGACAAGGAAAACACAGCTACATCTGGACAGGTTTGGCCTCGCCACAACCAGAGAATCATAGAGGAGCAGAGCGTGCTTGCCGCAACTCTGGAGGATGTTGGTGCCGAAATGTTTTCCGACCCAGAATTACCCCAGGCCTTTGAATGGTCTTCTCTCAACATGGTGGTCGACAGCTGGGCCAATGATGTGAAGAAGGGTTGTAGCTACATCATCCTCAAGTACATGCAGAAGCATGACAAAATGTAACCTACCTTCCACCTTGTTGCACTTGACTCTTCGCTGTTCCAACGACAAGCACACCATCGGAGCGTCTTTTCTCACTAGGTCGGTACATCATCATAGATTTCTGACAGTCACTCGTCGACCTAACTATCGAGAATCTCATGCTGCTAAAGTCATGGGTGAACGAGCCTCTCTTGGCAAACTTCCCAGTCACACCCAATGGCGACGTTGCTCCAGATTGGAGCAAGAAGAGGAGCATGTGAATCTCCTCCGTCGACCAGCGCAGGTTGCACATCAAGACCAGGTTGAATAGGGTGATGACAGTCTTGACGATGATGATTTCATGGATGATGAGCTCATTACTCGTGGCAATGTTGAGGGTGATGGTGCATGTGATGGTGATGTAGGTAGTGAGTAGAGAATGCAGGAAGACAGGCATCCAGTCATGCTATTATGTTAGCAATATTTGCAAATGTAGGAGGACATGCATGCTGTCATGCTGTAAAGTTGTTAGCAATGTTAGCAACTGTAGAAGGACAGGCATGCCGTTATGTATTTGTCATGTTACCATTCATGCATGGAGCAAAACAGTTTAAGTGATGTTGCAACAAAACCACACTTTCCACCATCATGCTACTTGTATGGTAATTGTTACGGAATACTAAGCGGTGAAGAGGACCTCAAAAACTTCACTCTTAAACATTCAAATCTAACACCTCCGCTAAGTGAAACAAAGAGCCAACAAAAAAAGGATTCGTCTGGATTCGAGAATCCACCAGGATTCACGAATCCTAGATTCAGATCGGTGAATCTGAATCCAGCCAGTGGATTCAAATCGCGAATCCAAATCCATTCTAGGACATAGGAACCGGATTCACTGTGCAGGCTTAACACTCAATGATGCCAAGAAGCATAAGGAAGCGGAGAGAATGCTCGACGAGCATGTCAACGTGCACGTGGACGACCCCTACGTGACAAAGGATGCGCTCGAGGAGGACCACCCATACGTGGACCCCGAGGAAGACACGTCACCGACAATGGCAAAGGTGACGAGGGTCACAATCATCACCATTGTTGTGCGGCAAAGTTGAGCCAATCTTTTGTGAAGGGCAAGACACTTGCTAGATCACCCAAAGCTACAGATAGCAGTGAGGTTGTCGAAAAAAGCAAAGACGCTGATAGTAGCCATGCGGGAAGTTCCCGCGAGAACAAGCCAGACGACGTCCCCATGAATGCAATTCGGGACCACCGCTAGAGGCTTCCTGAGTTGGCTTCCAAGGCGGCGGGCTGACTCACAATCATCACCGAAGGTGGAGGTACAGTACTACCTAGAGGAGTGGGGGAAGATCCCTCTTCTTATGATGTGTCTACGATGGTATAGACCAATGCGCACTCAAGCGTAGGCACCAACGAGAGCCTCCTCCAAAAAGTGGGTTTCCTCAAAAGCGTGTGCGTGACCCGTACCCTCGTGGAATGGATCAAGGTGCATGGATAGCGCGAGGCCCTTGAGGCTATCGCTGATGCTCTGACAATATCATAGTGGAATTTCGCGTTTGTCAACCTGCTGACCCACGTCGGACAAAACTTCATGGATATCGTCTGTGATCGCAAGCTAAAATGCCTCGCCACTTATGAGGCAAGCCACCGATGTGAGGGCCTCAACAAGACGTTGTAGAGCTTCATCCAGGTGTGGATGCAACAGCCATCGTAGAGGGCCGCAGGTGCTGATGCCGCCGTCAGTGGCAACGATGACTTGCCTACCTCGACGACTTTGGGGACAGTCATGAACACGTCCTTCCTCCACAATGTGAAGACCTTCTGGAAGGGCAGAAAGCTAACCCATTGCTACGTTGTGGACACGCATTGGCTAAATTGCATGGAGCAAATCTTGCACGCCCACAAAGCGATACTCGGTCATTGGGGTGACCTTGTCACGACGCGACTTGAGGACAAGCTCTTCAAGTACGTGGTCAAGGTGTGGGGCATGTAGCAACCATGGCAGCCTATGCCGTGGGAGACCTTCCGTGCTATCATACGTAAGTAGTGCACCTAGTGTGAGGAGGCGCAGTGTGCCTTCCATAAGATCAAGGACTTCAAGCAGCTTGAGTAACTCGCATGAGGCCTACTTGAGCAAGTTCACAGTATTCGTGGAGGAAGCCAAAAGTTTCACAGAGGGTAATGGGATCCTGGAGTGTTTGATATTGGAGTACTTGTGTCCTGGTGTGGCTATCAAGAAGTTAAAGGAAAATACCACCACAACGGCAAGAGACTAAGCTTGGACAAGCTGGAGGGCGTTGCACGATTTCACGAGCGAAGTGTATTTGGTGAACCCAAAGCACTACTCTGGTGCATGGCCGAACGCGCATGCACAACAAGACTACAACATGCGCATGGACGCTGCAGGGCTGGTGATTCAGTTGGACAGTGGGGTGGCGCCAAGGGAAAGCAGCTCGCAAACCCTCTAGCGAAGAAGACTTTTGGGCACAAGGTCCCCAACAACAAGCACAGTCACGATAATGACAAGGTACGTGTGGTGCGTGAGCGTCGCAACTCAGCCTTCCGTGATGGGCTCTGCCAGATTTGGATGCAACCTGGCCACTTTAGGGCCCAGTTCCCTAAGAATGCTGGTGGTGGGCAAGAGGCCACGGCGCTGGCCGCCGCTGTGGCACCTCGTGGAGATGGTGTAGCATGAGACCACGGACAAAACAATGGACAGGGCCGAGGTCGCGGTAATGGGCCTGACAGTGGTAATGGAAAGGGCTGTGATGTAGGTTTTTCCAACACGTGAGTGATGTCAATGGGGATCATTCAAGGGCATAATTGGATCGAGAGTGTGGGTTCATGTTTTCCGATGAGGATGTTAAACGATTTCAGTTTTTGATGAGTTCAACCTTTTTTGTTGTTTTCTCTCCTCTTGTTGAACATTGTTCTACACTTGCTAACCATCATTGCCCATTAAATCTTGCATATCTGGACAAGGTGCGTGATCGTACATGCTTAGTGGTGGCGACATTGACCGCTTTGAAAGAGTTGTGTGAAGCAATGATTGAGACAAACATCCTAAAATCTATGAGTTCAATCACGTTTGCTATACGTTTGGTCGACGATTTTGACCCAGTCAAATTTAAAGACTAGAAGGCGTTGGCCAAATTTGCACGTGCCCACAAGTCGTGGACTCGAGTGGATGAATCATGGGAATTGCGATGCCCACAGTACATATTCTGTTCTTATCACAAAGTCGGCCTCCATCGTCGAGCATGTTCACTCGGAAGTGTAGAGGTAACGCGACGATGCAGTTTAGAGGACAACTAGCTGGTGCTCCCATGAACGTATTGGGCGTAATGCTATGGATGACTCCCTTGTTAGCCTTGGCTTTACCCGACAAGTGGGGCTCAAGTACAAGCCATCAAATGGTGTAGTTGTTGTTGGTGGCAGCCGTATGAAATCCATTATTGCTCCACGTAAAGAAAAAAATTGCATTAAAGACTTCACACAGAGTGTCACGTTGAAGGTACTCAACCTTATTGACCCGTTCAACGTGGTTCTATATGATCCTTTGCTCCATAAAAACAAGGCTCTCATGTGATTTGAATCAAATGCTTGGTCCTTCTAAAGGAACAGTGTTGCTTGATTCCAAGTGCAAAACTGTTGCCGACCCGACTATAATTCCATGTCAGCTTTATTGTGATGCAGGTCAAGAGACAAATTCAACAAGGGTGTCAATACAACTTGGCTCAGCTATAGAAAGTGGATGGTGACGTGAAGGAAGACATGCCACAAGAGATCAAATCTCTATGGGTAGAATTCTTTGATGTATTTTAAGATCCACCGGCTGGGCTTCCACCAGAAACGACACATTGGCCACACGATTTTGCTACAACCAAAGACGACCCTTCCGTTTAGATCCATGTATCATCGTAGTCCAACGGAAAGGCGAGAGGCTGAGTGCCAAATCAAAGAATACCTTGTCAAAGGGTGGATCGATCAAAGTTTCCCATCGTAGGGTACGTCAATCCTTTTGTGAACAAAAAGGTGGTGGTTATGCATGTGCGTGGACTATTGGACGTTGAAAAAGCTGACGGTGAAAAAGCGAATCTCCTTACTGCGGATTGAGGACGTGTGTTACAAAATCCAAGGGGTAAAATTCTTTTCGTCCTTGGATTTTCCTCAAGGGAACCATCAAATTTGCATCACAAAGATGATGTACCTAAAATAACGTTTCGAACGCACATGGGACACTATCAGTTCCGAGTATTATGTTTTGGGCTAACAAATGTCCTAGCAACCTTCTAAGGAGGAATGAATCAAACATTTGCAAAGCAACTTGGCTAGTTTCCTTTGGTTTACCTGGACAACATCCTGGCTTTCTCTAAATCCATGGAAGAGCACATAGCACATGTGCATACAATCCTCGTGATCCTTCGGGAATAGAATGTCTATACAAAAGTGAGAAAGTGCAAGCTTGTACAAGATGAGCTTGAATACACTGGACAAATAGGCAGCAAGGACGGCATCTTTGTCGACCCACAAGAGGTCCAAGCCGTGGTGGATTCACCATGCCTGGAAAACGTTGGGCAGATTTGGTCTTTCCTCGGCCTTGCACTGCTTTCGATGATTTATGCAAGGATAATTGACCCTGGTAGTGCTACTAAGCAGGATCACACGACCAGATGTGCATTGGAATTGTACATTTGGCAACAATAATGCCTTTCTCAAAGTCAAAGAGCTTCTATCCACAACGCTTTTCTTTGCCCTTCAAGACCCATTGGTTGTAGGACTTGGAGAAGTCCTCAGCAGAACGGTCACCCAACTACACACGAGAGAGGGAAGCTCATCCGCGCAGAGTCATTGTACACAACTCGGATCAAGAGTTCCTTGCGATGGTATACGTTTTTGAGATATGGCGTTACTACCTCGACGGTGCTGAGGGGGGTGTGATGGCCGTGACAGACCATAATCCATTGATGTTTTTCCAAACGCAACCTAACCTTTCAAGACGGTAGGTGCGTTAGAGTAAACTCCTAAGCAAATCTTTTCCACAAAGTGAACATCGGCTAGGACACATCAACGTGCCGGATCCATTAAGCCGACAGCCTGAGGAAATGAAAGCAACCATCGAGGTCGGTGGGTGCTTTATGGTCATTCCGACAGAGATAGTACAAACATCAAATCCTCTTGCACGTTTGCAACAACCACATCGAGATATTATCCACTACAATGGTATTGCAAAACAGGATCCGGAAGGGATACCATGGGGATTCTTCATTTCAAGACTCTCAGAAACTAAATAAGCAAGGATTGGTAGAGGCCGCAAGAAAACTTTGGCACGGAGAACAAGTTGTTGTGCCGGACTCGGGAGACCTTTGAGCAAAGATGATCGCCCAGTTCCACGACACGCCGGTTGCAGGTCATGTGGGACCTCAAACGACCAGATAAGCAATCTCGGACCACTATTGGTGGCCAATATGGAGTGTCGATGTCCATAAGTATTGCATGACATGCGAACCATGTCTTTGGAGTAAGGATTGTAACAAAAATCCTGTAGGACTCCTCCAACAACTTCCCATCTCTCGAAATCCATGGGAGTGCGTCAGCATGGACTTCATTATTGGTCTTCCGGACACGGCCCATGACCACAATGTAGTACCAGTCGTTGTGGATCTGTTGACAAAGATGGCAAAATTTTTTCCTACAACCACTGGTGTGAACATAGAGGAGACTGCTCGTCTCTACTTTGAGGGTGTTGTGAAGCACCACGGCTTGTTGTTTCACATTATCTCCGATCGAGAGATAACATTTGCTTGTAAGTTCTGGCAAAAGATGCACAAATACTATGGCAATAAGTCGTAAATGTCGATAGCACTTAATCCTAAAAGTATAGGACAAACGAATCACATGAATTGCACTCTGGAGTATATGCTCCATACGTACGTGGACCCTGCCATGAATGAGTGGGACGTATTCCTAACATTGACAGAGTTTGCAATGAACAAATCAACGAGCGAGTCTACACATTTCACACCTTCTATGTGGAACAGCGGTCAACATCTAGTGGTGCCCTCTTCATTAGAAACGAGTGGGACAATATGAGGACATGTTTTGATCTTAAGCCTTTGACGAGCGCATAGGTACCATGGGTTTCCTCTCACGTCCTACCAAAAGGCACAATAACTTCTAATGTGATGGATCTTGATGTATGTGGATATCATCCATATTGAAAGTGTTCACAACAACATATTCACCGACCAGACGTACTTTTATCACCAACCATGGTCCGAGTAAATGGAAAAACATGTCTCGGATATCAAACCCACTTGCTTCTTCAGACTAAATTTTTTACCGCTACATTCCGTGATCCGATGCAAAGAACACATTGGTCTTGTAATCTGGTCTTGGCATGTTTCGACGTTTGTAGAAGACTGGTTTTGTTTCTTGGGAGTCACACTAATGTGGATGATTGCAATGAAATGGTTCCACGTTACAAAGTCCTAATCTATCTGAGGAGAAATCATAACCTCTCATAGACAAGGTCAACCAAAATCACCCACTCCAAGAACTCGTCATGATATTTGTCTGTCAAGTTGCATAGAATTGTTATGCTCATATTCCAAGTTTATCAAGCATATTCAATGCAAAAATAACCAGTGTTGAGGTAATAACGGGCTCGTTGATTTGCGGGCCCAAAATTATGCCACGGGAGGAAGTTTGATTATCACGTCATTTTGTCTTCCCGTCATTAGTTCCAAGTGACCCCACTCAGGTCATGCACCTTCACAACCAGTGTGACACTTGCAATGTTGCAACCGAATCCCCAGGCTGAGCTATCTGTAAGTTTTATGCTTTTACAAAGGCTTTTGTGGGTCCACCCTCATTGGAGGCACTTGATAAACCTCTCCTAATGGATGCCTCATCAGTGGAATTAAAGAGGCAATCGTTTTTTCTTGGGAAATGTAATTAAATTGAACCATTCACAGAACCTCGGGAGTTCAATCGCCTTATCATGACCTCCAGAGACAATGGCAGGTGGTTCAAATTTACCATACTCAAGTGATGGGTCCATCCAAAGATGAATACCCGCCTTAGTCCAAACCCCTCTTGCTTTGTTTTTGCACTGAGAGGTGGATCCACATAGCAAAGCTGATGCCATAACAATATCTAGCATGACTGGAATCTATCCACATGACTTCTTGAGTGCACGGCACACAAAAATAATGTACGCTTTCACTGCTATCGTATGTTGTTAGATCTACCAAGTTATTTCATGTATTTTAAGGTGAAATAGCTCGCGTACAAATAAAACACAATGTGTGACTCTCATCCGCCCATCGTTCAGAACGAAAGCAATGTGCAGTTAAAATGTGTGGACCGAACGAGTTATGCTGTGGCGAAGATGGAAAGCAACAACAAATTCAAGTGGGCTTTTGTGGCCCGGGAGTGACACGCCTCAGGTGGGACTACTCGAGGCAAATAATGACCATGGATGGAACCTTCTTCAAGAACGGTCATAAACAAGTGATGTTGTTCATGCAATTCTTTGACATGAATGACCATGCATGTCCCATGGCATGGACGCTCGTGCCGAATGAAAACGAACAATCGTGGACCACATCCTGCTTAGATCTAGTGAGACATCAGCTGTCGATTTCGACGACAACGTACTGTGCTAGCACATGAAAGGTTCAAAAAATATTTTTTTACCCATTATCTTTTGTTTGTGTGAAGTTTTTGGGTTCGAGTTTGTGTTTGTGTTAAAACACCTTTTGGCTCATGGTTTCGCTTTGGAAAACAGAGCAAAGGACAAACCGAGACTAGCCCAGGCTCACGAGTCACAGGAAGCAACATGTGAGCCTAACCGTGTGCCTCGGCGCTCAAGTCGCCATCGTTCGGTGGGCCAGGTTCAAAATTCGATGTTCAAATGACGCAAGGCACAAAGAGTGCGAGCCAGGACTTGAATTAGGTCACCAGACAGATGACTATATTGTGTTTGTGTTTAACTGCCTCCTTGGATTTTGTGATTGTGTAAAACAACCATCGGCACAACTTTTATTACGTAGAAACTAAAATTGTTTTTGCTCAACCTTTCAAGTGCTAGTACGGTGTCTGAAAGTTGTAGTGAGGACTAATAGGGATACATGGCAGAGCCAAAGAATAGATTGTTGACCCAAGAGGACCACGGCGGAGAAGGTGTCAATTTTATCAAACAGTACAAGGGGTTGCGGACTGATGCAGAAGTCAATGTAGGAGAAGAAGACGAGGGGGACACAAATGCTAGAACAGATAAAGAAGGGGGAGAAGACGAGAACCATGAAGTGGGTGGCATGGATGCACTTGGGATATGAGGTGAGGTGTCATATCACACCTTTCGTACATCATCGCTTTGAAATTTGTCTTCTCATAACAATGAATATCCTTGTAACACTTTGACCGTGTCACAGTGGAGGAGTACAAGGAAGAAGCCCTTGGTTGTAGACATGGTTTCAGTGCACGTAGAAGTTATGACAACGGTTGTGGTAGGATGAGTAGGCGAGGGCCTCTGTGTGGTTCCACATGCCTCAGAGGTTGTGTTTGAGTGATGTGTATCCATATCCATTGTAGAACTTCTTGTGATTCAGTCATCAAATCATGAACATGGCTTTGTGAACCTCAGCCCTCTGCACATTTTGCACCCATAAACGAGGGGATACAGTGAAGCATTGTGTTCATACATAACAGATATGTGCAAGGTGTATAGTATTCCTCGGCCACAGAGACATGCTTCTATCCAAAGTATTTAAGGTCGGTACACAACCACCTGTGCTTCTGTGCAACTTTTGTACCTCAAGTCAATGGAGTGCACGCCAGTGTCCATAGCACCGCCAATAGTCACTTCATTCATGTGTGGATTTGGCACATGCTGCTTGCTCTAAAGAATGCACGCGGAATGGAGGCTCTTCGTGGTGAAGTTCTATTACAGAACATGCCCAGAACCATGTGACATGGCCAAACCATTCTACTTCATTGTCAAAGAAGTGTTCTAGGATGCTGCAACCAAATTCGATGATGGTATTGTAGTTAATCCAGATACACCTACGCCATGAGCCAGAGATGGCCAGTTGTGCCCCATGTGTGACATCATTGGGTGGATCCATACCATATGCCCCTGAGTGTAGTAGTGGATTTTGAATGGGAAGCCAGGTCCATCTGAGTTATGTGTACTTGGTGAAACTTGTCCGTGAGGCCTTTTGCAAACCTTTGCTTATCATTAGTATTAATTTGTGTTTGGCTGTGATGTTTGCTTGGAATGCTTCACACAAGAAGAAACACCTGGGGGATAAGTTCCCAATGTGAACAAACATTGTAACGTAAGCCGGGTAGCGGAGGTATAAAGTATACTTCATATATGTATATCATACCCTGTCCTTTAAGTGAGGTTACATCACACCGGACATGTTACACATGTCGAATGGGACATAAGAAGCAACTCCAAGGTTGTTAGTGTGCCTCCTGATTTTCATCTTCTTCATTGTTTTAATGCACCCATTCATGCTTTGCATATCGCTTATGTGCCGATATAGGAAACGGAAGTGACACTTGACATACCAACATTAAATGAGGCCAATACAATGAACATAGAACAGGTACTAGAGATATGAAAACACGATCCATTACATCTAACATACTATTTCCTTCACTTGAAAAAATGAATCACAGTCTGGCGCACCAGAGAGGGTCCGGATGGACCCAGGGCTTCCAGTGAGGAGGGCACCATATGGGACGAAAATGGGGTAGCTTCACACCGATGATGTGGCACTTCTTCACTGTTCTCATGAACATGCAAGCGTTATCCACACACACCAATCGTAGCATGACAATGTCACTCATTAACTTCTTGACCATACATTTTTGCCTCGTGTAGTTTTCCACAAGACCGCATTTCACGGTTCCACCACTTGACGACACACACGTCTCTAAACATGTCCTTTCTGGCACAAGGGGTTTCTCTTACTCATCCTGAAACATGCCATGTTTTGAGTTGACACTGTCATGGAGTGGACTTTCACTCTTGAGGCATGGCATTGGTCTGCATTACCCATTCACTGTGCATCAACGTAACTTTTCTCATTAGCATGGTGGGTGGTTATCTTCATTCCAAGCCATTACAATGCCATGAAGTTTTAATCCATGAAATTGCTATGCAAATATAAACTATGACACTACCATGCAGATCTGAAGATTAACATTTCCATGCAAATCTGGAACATGAACAGAACCATGACGTTCAAACCAGATGTGAAACATGACATTTGAAAGGAAAGCAGTTAAGTTCAAAACAAAATTGTAAAGCATGACACAACCTTGACATTGTAATGCTAGCCGTATCACCCAGTCCACTTTCACCATCCTCCTCATCTTCGTCGTTGTCACCATGCCCCCTCGTATCCATCCCCTCATCTTCCTCCCCGTGTCAAACAGCCGCAACCCCTCCAACTCCTCAGCAGCCTCTCCCACCAATCTAGCCATCTCCTTCCATTGCAGCTCACTGAATCGTTCCTCTTCCACTCTTAGGTCGGGGGAAATTTTGCCATGGTGGTCGATGGGAAATTTAAGGAGGCTCTTCTTGTTGATACATGACTCAATCGTGGGGAGTTTTTCTATGGTACAGTGAATGGTGGAAGTCTGTAATGACGTGGCGGCCCAACGAAAGAAGCTGCTTCGATAGTGTTGAGGTCGCCAGGTCTGCAAACAAGTCCATGGCGGCAAGGAAGAGGGTGGGGAAGGTTTTCTCTTTCTTCTTGTAGTGCAGCAGCATGTTTCCATGTGACTCCTTGACTGGAAGCTTCATCCGCCTCTCCACCTCTCCCTCCAAGCTGCTTGCCGGTGCCCCTTCATGTGCTGCCGCTGGCACACGCGGGGAAAAAATGCCCCCTGGTGGATCAGTTAAGGCTGCCTCGACTCGTTCTTGATCCCTCTATTGCTGCTGCAGCACGCGGGGGCAAAGCTGGTGCTGCTGCTGCTGCTGCACTCTGGCTGCTCTGGGCTTCCTGGCTGCTATCAGTAGCTACAGAATCTGCTGCTCCTGCTCATGCTTCTGCTGCTGCTGCTGCTTCAGCTCCTTCTCCTGCTGCCACCACCTTGGCATGTTACAGGCGTAACAGCTCCAGCACCTTGACCTGAAGCTCGGGCTCAGAGGCAATTCCTATCAGATGACGGGTTTTCTCAAAGTAGCGGAGGCGAAACCGAGGGTCAGCTGCAGTTGCCAGCACGTGTCGGTCCGTGAGCAGCACGGCATACTTCTCCAACTTTTCCATGACGGCATCAAGGCCAGTGCGCATGTGGGCCACCAGCTGCTCTTTCATGTTCAGCTGGCCATGTGCTCCCCGCTGCTTTCCCTTCTTCTCAGCATTGATTGAGTACACATGTCATCCATTTGTCTTTGTGATCATGCTCTCAAAAAATAGAATGACAGGGATAAGACTTGGGTACTTCAACGTGCTGATGTCATCAGTGTAGGAACAGCTTCAGAATGAGGGTGAGCAACACATTAGTCCCCCACTCCTTGTCTGAAGGAATCAACAAGGTACCATCTCGGCTGTGCCTGGCCAGCTACGGCACGAGGACTCTGTGGAGGACCAACACTTGACTACACTTGTTGAGCGTCGAGTTCCACGGAGTCTCCATGTCAAGGTGCAAGGACTGTTACTTCACTCTTGCATTTGAGCACGCAATGATGAGGGATTGCTCCCTCAGAGTGCTGCGATTTGCAAAGGTAGCAATCCTCCAGGCCTTTGAGATGATCACGGAGATTACAGGGAAGGACAGGATGTTGTTGATTTGTGCTTTCATTGTCCTTAGTGATGCAGAACATGCGGTCTCAGAGCCCCCATCCCTTCATAGCTTCACTGAACAACTCAAACATGGTTTGTGTAATGTGTTAGCCTGGGATGGCAGGGAAGGACAGCGCCATGCTTTTAACCTTGAATTCACCCACCCAGTGTGCCACGGTGTCCACATACTTCATGTTTGCACCGGACTTCCAGCCATCTTTCGTGAAGCTTATGGCTGATGTGACTTCGGCAAGAATCCGGCGGAGCTTCTTCCAAACTTCCACGGCTCCCATCATGATGCTGCGCGCGATGGTTAGACGACCAGAGAGCTTGGCAAACCGGTTATTGTGCTGGAAAGCGGTGTCCAACCAGTACGACTCCATTGAAAAAAAACACACATTTTTGTCAATAAAATAATTCCGTATGTAGTACATGAAGTACCGCTCGTTGAAGGTTCTGCCTATACCTGCTACCGCCCGCTCGATGACCGTCAATCTTGCTCCAGGATCTGCTCGAACGGCTTCAACAGGGCAGTTACAGTGTTGGCAGTTGCGGATTGTTGTGCGGAAGCAACCTCCATCTCCTTTAATTGTTTTAATAGCTTCCTATGGCTAAGGCAAAGGTGTTTGCGCATGGCAGATGTGTTGTCCCACTTGCAATTGTAGTCTTCCCCGCAGGTCTGACAGTTGGCGCGTTCAGGATCGGCAGCTTGCTTTTTGAAAAACTTCCAAATCACCGTCTTGTACTTCTTCCTCTTATCGCCTTTTGCTTTTCCATCCTCTTCCTCTTCTGACTCATCATTGCCATTGGACTCAAGAGGTGGAGATTGAGTGTCTCGTCATTGTCAGCTATTGCGGCTGCTGCCGAGCACCTCTAGGAGGCAGATGCTTGGCAGGACTTAGCGTAATGGTGGAAACTACCGTGCGAGTGCACTTGACCACTTTGATTGACGGCTAGGACGTCGGAGTTCCATGAACGCGCTTAATGGCGGAAAGACAGTTAATTCCCTCCCTCCAACTCGTCCATGTGGTGATGCCCGCTTTGAGACTTAAGTGCATCAAGGCCGTGTTTGAGGCGTCTGGTCAGCAGTTCCCAGATTGAATGCGGAAAACACATCCCATATGTCACTGACATAAGGAACGCCATCCTAGGAAGCTCCCCCTGGTTGTATGAAAAACATCCTCAACAAGGATGCTTGTTTTTTTTTTTTTTTTGCAGCTTCCACAGAGTGGGAGCACACATACCTCCTGTGAAGTAAGTTGACCTAGGGAATCAGAGAGGAGTTTGGAACTGGCCCAGCAACAAGGAAGGCATGCAAACCTTTAGTTTGAAGGTTGCAGGATTCTGTGTCATGTGAGGTGGGTGTTTGATGCATGCATGCACCTTGGAAAACACGTCTGAAGCATGTGCCACATGTACCATGAGCATGCATCCAACTGTTCAAAATTTTGCAAGCTTAACGGTTAAAAAAAAAGGAGTAGGGTGGACTAGATCCAACCCTCCTGTCATTATAACTACCCCCCCCCCCCCCCCCCTGCACCCTCCCCAAGAAGGTGCGGGAAACACAACCCTTTCACGCTTCTGAAATGGGATAGTCGGAACCGCGATTCCACCCAGAGAATCAGAAGCGAGGTTCTTGAACCTTGTTCCCTAGAACCTGCGTGCACGAGTGGCACTCGTTGCACCAGCATGTCCTGTCCACTCACGGCCAAAACATGAGGGATATGTACAGAGATAAACAAGTAGTACGGCAGCAACATAAATAGAAGTTATGTGCAGTAGTAGCATCACAAGTTTCACATGGAAATGGCATTGCGTATTGGCAACAGGTAACGTTGCAACAACTACAACGGACCACAACTGTTTTTTACTTAGACAACCTCAAAGGCAAGGGAACCTATGCTGAAATCTTGAAGGCCAAATGCAATTCTATGGCATGAGCTTTGACTGTGCCCCATGTGACTTGTGTCACACCAGTTTAGGTACCACGGAACCCACGTTCCGTGTATGATATGGGGGTCACACCTGCAAACCCTCACCCATAAGAGTATATCTTCCGCAGGTCGTAATCCTGTGGCTGGGGGCTCGACGGTATGCTTTAGCCTCCCCGTGGAGTGGAGCTCCTGTTTAAGATGAGCTTAGAGTGATCATGCAGAGAGAGCCGAGGTGGTGATATTTTCTTGTCCATTTTACAAGTAACAGATATAAATGTTACCTTGCTATCCATCTAATATGTTGTATTATACTTCTGTTCTAGTGTTTTCACATAAGGTGGATGTTTAATTGCTCTATGAAGGCATTGGTGATGTTGATGCACAAGATAGCGGTCGAATATCCAAGTGGAAGCCTCTTTTGGTGGAAAACTGACACTTGTAAGACCAACTTTCCATGAAATAACATGCTTTGAACATTTTCTACCATGTGAGTTTGAGTTTTTATGCTGGAAAATGGATTTTTATCTCATTTCCATTCATTATTTATGTGCCCTAGGGCACATAAATTGAATGGATTTTTATCCCATGAATTTACGTGCCTTAGGGCACATAAATTCAAGCTGCTCTGCTTACAGATTGCGGTGATGCTGACTGACCTGAAAAAATCACGACAACGGCACGTGCATGTTTTAATAGAATATAGATAACTAGTTTTGAGCACATGATTTTGTGCCTAATTTATGCCACGGTCAAGCATCATCAATGTCAAGACCCGCAGTATCACAGTCTTTACCAAGAAGATACGCCGATCTAACGGCCAGGTTCAGTGGATTAAATGTTTTTTAAAAGCCCTCCGTGGTTTGCCTGGCAGCGCGGACCTTCCTACCAATTTTGCCTCAAACTGACACCTTCATTTCTTGATAGATTTGGCACGACCGGTTTCAAATGTTTTGCACCAATCAGGTTGGTCATTACACATATCTGTTTCTTATTGTACAATTGCATGACAGAATGCGTTCAGTACGGCTTTAGCCTGGCTTCTCATTCACCCGATGTTCATTTTGATGGCGTGTGATTTGTCGATCCACAGTTGTTTCAAACAAATCGTGCGTTGCACCTAGCCACTTTGCAGCCACCTACTATTTGTGCGTCCGCATTACCCTGATGGGCTCGCATATCGGAAGTGTTCAGCCATGCGATAGAAAAAAAGGGCGTTTATGGAACAATCAAACGCCTCCATTAGTGACCCCATTAGTGTGAAGCGGGCGCATGGTATGACTCTTTTCATTGCAACAATTTGCCTCAATCGAAAGTCAACAATATTCTGCTTTAGCAGTTTTGTCACCGTATCGATGAAAAGGTGGCAGACAGCCATCCGACAGTATGGCACCTCGACTGCAATCCTCCCTGCTTGACCACGATATGTTCCAGCATTGTGGACAGTCAAAGAAAGGCGGGCATGACTTGGGGTCAAAGGTAGGGTCAATCTAGGCAGCTTGCGTAAACTCATCTTATAGATTATATCATGGGAAAATTTTCTCAAAGTGATTTGGTAGGATGCATAATTTCTGTTGAACTTGGATCTTTTGGATAAAAATCTTGACAAGTGTATATTTGGGGTTCACTGTTAGGATTTTGGATGTCAGCGTAGCCTTGAAGGCTGGTACATTGTCATTTGTCTAATTTGTTTGGTACTTGATGTGTTTAGTATCCTGTTTTTCTCTCTTTTTTAAAAATGATCTTGTAGCTATCCAAGAGCTTGGGTGTTTCAGTATGTCTTAATCTCCATGCGGGGATTGAAACATTGGAACAAATGCCAGTGATGTTACTGATACACTTGTGTACTTGGATCAAAGTACTGATACCATAAATGTGTTCTGCTTTGAATTTTGTTGGTACAAGGTCGAGTGTGGGTGTCCCAGAAAACATTGTGGTGTAAAAGCCATCGTCACATGGTTGAATGCAAGATGAGAGATCTCTTTGAGAGTGAGTGTACGTTTTGATTGATGTGACAATGCACCACATTTGTAAGATCATACCACTGACGCAAGAGCAGCCATTGTAATTGTTGTGAGTCTAATGTGGCCTATAAACACGGAAGGCGCACGGCCAACCGGAGGCCGACAATTGCATGCAAGCTCACTGTTCAAGGATGCAATACACCATGCTCCTAATGGACTAGGCTGTGGTTTGGAAGTGGCAAATTCCATCTCATTGTTATTTTCCTGTTCACATGCTTGCCCAAGGCTCATTGAAAATGAAAAGGCCTGAATTGATGGGGATTAATCAGCTCACAAATGACCTTAGATTCATGCTTACCTCTCAGTCATGCAATAGTAGCTTGCAGGTTCTCGACATGCAAGTCTGGCCATGCAATTGATACTAACTTCAGGCTGTCAAGGAAGTTGACCTTGGTCTTACTAGTAGCACTTGGTAGAGAGTTTTTCCAGAGTGTTTCAAGCAAGATAGGACGAAGCTAGGGCTAGCATGCGCATGGCAAAGGTGGTTGTTGCTATATCAAGAGAGGCCTTGTTAACTTCTCAAGCTCTGACTACTATTGCTACACCATCGTTGCCATCGCCAAATGAAACCACAACCTTTTCTATCCCTTTCCTAGGCACCTCAGCCTAAGCCTGTAAGCCAAAACTGGGGACTCGCGAGTAAGACTCGCGAGTCGGAGTTCGGACTTTAGACTCGACTCGGACTCGCGATTCAGAAGCGGGGAATAGGAGGGGGGGGGGGGGGGGGGGG
>SZWC01018791.1:36742-55308 GCA_023375785.1 Penium margaritaceum | reverse complement strand
GGTCCTTGCGACCTGAGCGCATGGCATGTGGTGAATGAGTGAAGGTCTGTTGTCGCACTCCAATAGCGTGCTTGGCAGGGTGTGCGCGCTCGTGGATGCTGTCATCAGTGTCCTCCCCCACCCCCCCTCCCCCGCCCCCACCCCCCTCCGACCTGTCCCATGTGGAACTATGTATTTATTTCTTTTTTGGCCAAGGGGCTTCTGGACACGGTGGTTGACACGATCGCCTTCCGCACCATCGTATGTCACGGGCAGATTCAAGGGGAGAGGGGTTGAGGGAAGAAAGAGAGTTGTCTCGCAGTTGTGGGCAGGTAGCATGGGGAGGTTCACCCAAGCAGGGGCATGGGACAGACGACTCCGCCAACACAGCGACATAGCGACATGGAATCATCAGGTGCACTGCTTTGCGCAGTGCGGAAGAATGACTGACATTGTGACATTGCTGTTTTGGCAGATGTCAGGCTTGGGGGGAATGGGGGTCGTATTCAGTGGGCAGACGGGGTTTGCCATGTCACAGGCCAAAGGAAAAGCCTTGGTCTGTACCCGTCCAATACACCTCACTGGAAGTGAACTCGACAGACATTGGCAGGGATCGGCTCACGGCTGACCCTTCGACAATCCGAGCTCAATTGTGGGGGAACACTGCGCTGTCTGGATGAGATAAAGAGCACTTCAACATAACATTAGAAGCCCTTCAGGACTGATCCTATGCTGAAGGACAACCGCCAACGGTGTCATGCCAGCCAGGTGTAGCTATTTCTCCTGTGATTGCCTAGTGGTTTGGAAGCACAGAGAGGAACTTGCGTGGCTTCCGGAAACAACAAAGGCAGGCAAGGTTAAACGTGATGGAGCAGGTGGGGTGGGGGCCAATGCACATGTGTGGCTGCGCTGCAAGTCCAGTTTAGCAGCCGCTCGGAACTCTTTCGATTACTTAAAGTCACAGTTTAAGGGGTAGTCCAGTACATCAACAGATGTGCATGGGAAGTAGAGTGTTGTCAGATTAAGTTGCTTATGTACCCATGAAGCGCAGAGTATCTCACATCTCTGTTGGTTTGTGTGGATTTCCACACGTCACGGGAGACGACCATGGTAATTATCTGTATACCCCGCATTGGTGGTATTGAGTAGCAGTAATGGAAAGCACGGCGATCTGATTCTTGATGTGGACGCAGATAGCGTCGGAGCACCGACTAGTGGTGGCTCCATACACTAACACTGCCAGATAGTTGCGAGGACATCCCCGGTGCTTGCCGGGGTCCTTTCCGGTTTTTTTCTGCAAACGCTAGAGTTTTCTCAGTGGACTGGCTCTTGAGCCCGATTTGCAAGGTTTGTATTGTCTGTCCACCGATCGATGCCGGACTTGTGCGTGTGACTAGTGGTAGCGTCCGGCTCGAGATTCTGCATCTCTAGGTTCAGACAGTGATGTGTTTGGATACCTGTGCGCATTTTCATGGGCAAAACATGGTTTTGGGCCGGTTTTAGGACAAACTGATACTGCACGTGCATCGCTTGTCGTGAGCCGCAGCATGTATTCATATTGTGTTCCTGTCGGTTGTCATCTCTCTTTGCAGTTATGTTTAATTTGAGCTTCGTGACATTCTGTACGTGTACCTACCCAGACCCTTGCAGCTTCGTTCATGACTTATGACTGTCATCACACACTGACTCAGCACTCACGCTTAGTTAAGTGGCAAGCGGTTAGGAAAGTTCCAAGAAGTTTTTCATGGTATCAGAGCAAACGAGCCACATCTTGTGTGGTGCAGCAAAGACGCAACAACACCAGCAGTAGTGAGTGGTAGCAACGGCAGCCACCCATAGCAGTAGTGACAGCAGATCCTACAAGGACCACCATGACTACGTTGTACTGGAGCGGTGGAGGTAGCGGAGAGAGTGGCAGCAACGGCAAGCAACAGCAGCCGTAGCAACAGCAGCCGCAGTAACAGTAGCGGCGAGAAGCACCTGCGGCAGCAGCCGCTACGGGCAACAGGCGTAGCAGCAGAAGCGGTAGGAGCAGCTGCAACCGCAGCAGGAGAGGGCAGTAGCTACACTAGCAACCGCAGTAGCAACGGTAATGGTGAGTAGCTACAGTAGCAACGGCGGAGGGCAGCAGCCTTAGTAAGAGCCGTAGCAGCAGTGGCGGCTGCGTGCTAATGCAGTTGTGGCGGAGGGCAAGAACCACACCGGCAGCGAGCAGCTGTAGCAGCAACAACGAAGGGCAACATCCGTAGCAACAGCAGCGACTCCGGGTAGCTACAGCAACAGAAGCGGCGGGCAGTAGTCGTAGCAGTAGCAGCAACGGTGAGCAACTGTAGTAACGGCTGCGAGCAACAGCAACAGCAATGGCGGCCAGCTGCAGCAGCAGCGGTAGCGGTCAACATTCGCAGTAGCAGCAGCGGCAGCGAGCAGCTGCAACATCAGCGATTAACGGTAGCAGTCTCAGCTGCAGACGTAGCAGCAACGACGTCGATGAATAGCTGCAGCTGTAGCGGCGGCGAGCAGTAGCCATAGTAGTAGTTGCAGCGGTGCTTCCTCGCGTGCGTTGCAGGTTTGGAGCAGTAGCACAAACAGGCGTAGGGGCAACAACCGCGGGAGAAGCTGCACCTGGCCCCGTCGCCGTCGTAGGAGGAAGCTGCACAACAGCTTTCTGTTGCCATGGCTCGCCCCCGAGGGTGGGGGGGGCGTCGAGGAGCTCGCCCACGGTTAGCTCGCCGGCCGGCGAGCTCGCCGAGCGAGCTCGCTTGACGAGCTCGCATGAGTAGTCGAGCTGGATAGCCGGAAAAGGAAAACAAAAGTGGACAGGGGGTCCTCTAGTGGGGCATTTGACGAAGACCCCGAGAAGGGGTACCCCATTTGCCCCGTGCGTTTGGTGAACCAAAAAGAAGAGGAAAAAAACATTTCAAACCGAAGCAGTAGCAAGAATCATGTGACATGCAATAGTAGGAGCAGCAGCAAAGAGGTGGCAGAGGGTCATAGCCGCCAGTTGGTGACGGCGACCGGTGTAATAGCAGCAACCGCAGCCGCATCGGCACCACCAATAGCGTTACCAGTAGTAGGAAGTATAGCGAGGACCACCGCCGTCGGCGTTCACGGCGGCCATAGGCAGCAGGGAGAGCAGCAGCATCACCGAAG
The DNA here is from genome assembly GCA_023375785.1 of Penium margaritaceum. NCBI lineage: Eukaryota > Viridiplantae > Streptophyta > Zygnematophyceae > Desmidiales > Peniaceae > Penium > Penium margaritaceum. The sequence continues at coordinate 52,179 of SZWC01018791.1, read as the reverse complement.
GCGAATTGATGTCGCACATTGCGTTTAACACGCGATAGTAGCATAACAACTGCAAAGCAGTCGCATAGGAGAGCACCATCAGCGTGGTGGTAGCCGTCCTCGTGACGGCATCGCAGCTCGTCTGATAGACTGTGCTTTGATCACTCACCTCCCCTTGTGGCCTTGTGCCACCGTGAGCGAGTGCCCTGTGCACTCACCCATGCCAAGCTCTCGAGATGAGCACACTGGCATGGCATGGAGCGCAGCTGGCGCCATGATTGGTGCCGGCTATGCATACATGGCAGGCGCCGCGTCCATAGTGGCAGCTACAGCCGTGGCATATGCCTTAGCCGTCTAACGGCTTTGCCTGCTACTACTGTGGGGATCGGCACCATGGCTGGCGCCAGTGTCGCCAGCGCCCTGCTGGGTGACGACCACCCTAGATAAGGTCCCACCCTTCTTCTTCACTATTTGACTCAGAGACATCAGCCGATACCGTGGCACCCTTGAGTGGAGCTATGGTTGTGTTTTACGCCGAGCTCCAGGGTCAAAAGCGCATGGTACAACAACCCACAGACGATGTGGTCTCTCAGCGGTCCGTTGCCACCATGTCGCTTCAGGCACTCCCATCTTCCTCCTTGCCTTCCTCATCTCCATCAGTGTCATCACACGACGATGCCACCCCTCCGCTCTGTGCTGGTGTCAGTTGGAGTCATCCTGACCTTTGACTCCCCCGGTTTTGTGGTAGTCCTTTCAGCGCACCGTCGTCACGCTCGCACTTGGCACGCAAGGCGGTGGACGGCTGGTTTGGCGAGACGTGCCTAGGAGGCAACAACGGTCGCAGTAGTGGCAGACATCACCGCGGAGCTGACTCTTTTGTCCCCAGTCGCAGGGTTGGTGAGGCATCCCTTCGCAGCTTCTACTGGTTCGTCAGTCGAGGGGGGGATGGAGTGTCCACTGAAAACCACCAGAGAGTGCAAGAGGGATGCAATGGATGGTGCTACATGACATGGCCCTCTAAGTGAGGACGAGACATCCGAGGAGTGGTCCGACATGGAGTCGGAGACAGATGAGTGGTCCGACGCGGAGTTGGAGGCAGACATAGAGATTGAGATGGAGACGACGACTGTAGCTGACGTAGGAGAGACCACGACCACAGAGGCAAGTATGGCAGAAATAGTGGATGGGGTAGTAGTAGCAGTGGTAGTGAAAGTCGATACATGTGGAGCAGACGTCCATGCAGTGGGCATGTTCGAAGCCATCCATGTAGTGACAGTAGCAATAGTTGTAATCACTTCTGTTGACGGAAAGAGTGTGTGCATCTCAAGCTCGAGGTGGGATGCGCGTGAGTGTAACCATGACGGCATGCCGATGCTCGTGATGGAGCATGGCGTATCCCAGTGCGGAGCCTGTAATGATGGCTAAAGTGGTCAGGCCAAGGGCCTTGGAGCTAGGGTCCCCACTCACGATCGTAGAAGTGGAGGAGACATGTGCAGTGACAAGGAGCCGAGGCGTCACAGGGTGCGGTGCTATGGTCTGCGTGCTCGCTAACGGCCTGAGTCGAAGGCTGCCGCCTCGGCCACGCGTGTAGCGCGGTATGGCACGATATGGCACCGAGTTTGACGGGTTCACGGAGGTGGACGGGGCTCCTAGAACGGAGGCACTAGCACACGCAACTGGGACTGCCGGCCCGGAGGGGCCACCAGGCACGACTGGGGCTGCCGGCACAGATGGGCCAGCGGGTGCGACTGGAGCTACCGGCTCGGAGGGGCCAGCGGGCGTGACTGGGGCTGCCGGCACAGAGGGGCCAATGTGTGCGACTAGGGTTGCTAGTACGGAGGAACCAGCGGACGCGATTGGGGCTGCCGGCCCGGAGGGGCAAGCAGGCGCGAATAGGGCTGCTGGCCCGAAGGGGCGAGCACGTGTGACAAGGGCTGCTGGTACGGAGGGACCAGCGGATGCGACTGGGGCTGCCGGCCCAAAGGGGCCAGCAGGTGCAACTGAGGCTGCTAGCCCAGAGGGGCCAGCAGTTACGAATAGGGCCTGTGGCCCGGAGGGACTAGCGGGCGGGACTTGGGCTGTCGGTCCGGAGGGGCTAGGGGACACGACTAGAGCTACCGGCTCAGAGGGACCAGGTGATGTAGACGGAGGAAGGACTCACCACTTCCCCATGCAACGGAAGGGACACTGACGAGCTGGAGTGAACGAGATCGCAGGGAAATAGCTCCTCAAAGAAGAGGGCATCGCGGGACTCGACGATGCATTGCCGGGATCGATCCCAGAAGCACCATGCCTTGGACTGACAAGAGACACCGAGAAAGATGTAAGGACATCCGCGGGGGCGAGCTTGCCGTCCTGATGCAGGGTGCGTAGCCACAAAATGCCCACACAGCCCCAGACACGAGCCGGGCACATGTCAGCGCGTTGACGGCACCACTGTTGGTATGGCGTGGACAGGCAGGGAAGGGGACCGTGGGGAATCCGGCTCCACACCCACGTCATGTAGGCCATGGTTTCAAAGTAGAAGCCATTGGAGAGGCCAGACTCAATCCACATGGTGCGGACAGCGTCTGCCATGGTACGGTTCCAACGCTCGGAGATGTCGTTCTGGGCGGGCGTGTAGGCCGCTGGCGTCTCGTGGTGGATGCCGTGGGAGGCGAGAAAGGTCGTGGTCTCGCCCATGTACTCACCACTGCGATCGGAGTGAAAGTAGCGAAGAGATCAACCACGCTCGCGCTCCGCAAGGACAAGCCAGTCCCGAATGACACGGGCGACATCGCTCTTCTCCCGAAGGCTGAAGACCTAGCGGTAGCGAGAGGAGTCGTCAATGAGGGTGAGGACATACCGGCCATGCTTTCCGACGGACTCAGTAGGGAGCAGACCCATGACATCAGAATGGACCAGGTCGAGAGAGGGGCGGACGTAGGGGAGGAGGACTAAGGGTATGTGGAATGGTACATCTTACCCTAAGCGCAATCAAATGCACTCCGTGGGGCACGGCCAAGGGAAAGTGTCCCGGTCAAGGCCCTTCGCCGGCTGGGTGCGAAGCATGCTATCTACGACAGCAAAGTGAACGTGACAAAGGCGGCGGTGCAAGAGGTGGGTGTGTTGCGGAGAGAGCGTGCTGGTGACAAACACTTGGCCTGTGGCGGCCGACGGGGAGGGGACGGGTGTAGACAAGGACAGACGGGGGACGTGCCACAGGTTGTCATGGTCACTCGCGTGCAGAATGACAAGACTGAACGGACGTGACGACACAGTGCCAACACCACACCACTGTAAAACGTCCATGCTCATGCGGTCAAGGGCAATAACAGACGGAAGGCTGAGCTGAAGACCTGGGACGAAGAGGACATCTGTCACGAAGACATCACCAGCAGGACCACGGAAACGAACAACGCCGATGCCGCGTACCGGTAACACATGTCCGGAGCCCATCCGGACACCAGACACGTTGCCAACAGGACCAAGCACACTAAATGCCTCCCAAGAGGCCGTCATGTGATGCGTGGCCCCAGAGTGGATGATCTAAGCCTCGACAGGGTCCTAGACCGGAGTCTCCAGATCGCTGACAGTCACATGGCAGCAAGCAAGAGACGCGAAAGCGTTGGAAGGGGACGCGAACCGGGACTACCAATCATCAAGCCACACAGTTTCGTCATGGAAGGGGGTAGAGGGGACCACGGAAGACGACGAGATAGACGAAGGAGCAGGACACGACCTCACCTCAGTCTCGGTCATACAGGGTAGGGCAGACGTGCAGGAGGTGATGCAACTCGCACTTCCCTGAGGGGGAGGGCAAGGCAGGCTAAGCTGGAGCACAATGAAGTGCTCCAGATAACGCTCATGGGTGGACGGCCCGGGATTGTAGACTGAGTACGGAGTGAAAGTGCCTGAGCCTGGATATGTGGACTGCACCGGTGAAGGGGAAAAAGGCGCTGGTGGCTGCGAATGATGCTGCTGCGTAGCTGGCATTAGCGGAACCGGTGTGGCTGTCAGAGGAGTGGAGCTGCTGGACGGGGTCGAGGCATCGGGATCGGTGACAGCTATCGCAGTAGAGGCGAGACGGCGCTCCCGCTAGTGGCACATGGTGGCGATGACGCGTGCCTCCTCTGTCGGTAGCGAGCATGCATACCACCCGTGTCCTGGCTGGCCACAATTGTGGTAGACTGAGTCACCACTGCTGGACCTAATCGACTGCTACTATTGGTGTTGCTGCTAATCCTTTCCCTTCTTGCCCTGACACTTCTTCTTCCCGGGCGACGAGGAGCTGGTGGAGGTAGATGCTGCAAGGGAAGCGATGGCCATGGAAGCGACGACAGGGGAGGCGTGGACCTCTATGCACTGGAGGCAAGACTCCAGACCAGCTTCCTCAATCCTGAGGGAGAGCTCGTATGCCCAGGGCATGAGGGTGTCCTAGGCCGCCATGGTGGAGAGGACATCCTGGGAGTGGTGGACGAAGATGACCGTGTACGCATCGGTGGCACTACGCTTGATGGTGAGGAGCGTGGACAGAGGGGGTGGAGCAGATTTGCCTAGGCGACGGAGGATGTCCTCAGCTCACTGTCAATAAGCGGTGACTGTCTTGATCTCCCCCATGTAGAAGGAGTTGAACTCCCGCAGCAGACGGATGGTCTCAGCCTCGCTGGATAGGCGATGGGGACGGGTGAGGACGTGCCATGCGACTGCAGGGTCTAAGGTCCCGCCAGCGGTGAAGTTGCCGAGGAAGGGCTCTAGGGGTAGGCGGGAAGCCGAAGGAGCAACGGGGACAAGGGCACGTACGGCGCGACCAGCGTCATACAGCTGGTCGGCCTAGTTCGAGTCGTACGGAAGGGTGTAGTATGCCCACAAGCCCTCACCCTGCGCCCAGATGCAGAAGCTGAGCTCCAAGCTTTGGAACTGGTCGCCGGCCTCAAGCGGCGGGGGCGGCATCTCAAAGTCTTTTGGATTGCGGATGGTACCCAGAGTGGGGCCAAGGACTGAGGTCACTGTCTGCCGTTGGCGCTGAGTCTGCTGCTGCGCCAAGTAATGCGTGGTAGCGAACACAACAGGGCTGGCGTGCCTAAGAGGAATGAAAAGCCGCGGGACACTAGTGTGAGTCTGTGAGGCCACCGGCTACAGTGCTGCAAGCTGCTGCGTCAGGGTGGCAAGATGTTGCTGAATGGCGGCGAGGGGGTCGGAGGTGCCGGCAACGAAGCCTGTGGAATGCTACTGCTGCTGCTACCGCTGATGTTGTTACTTCTGTTACTACTATTGCTGTTCCTGCTACTACTGTTGTTGCTACTGGTGCTGTTGCAACTTTTGCAACAGTTGCAATAATGGGGGATGGGGGTCCCCCCAAAAGAGGAGGACCCCTCCCAACTAGGGCTATCAACCATGGTGGGTTTTGGCACCCCTTTGCTTTTCCCTTTTTTTGTTCTTTTTTTGTGTGTACTGCTGATGTCATAAGTGACGTCAGCCTACGACGGTTGACGTTTGCAATTGTTACTCTGTTGTCTGTAGTGCTGCTATTGTAGAGTTTCTTCACCCCCCGTCCTTTCCTTTGTGTTGATGACATCAGTAGTGACGTCAGTGGTGACATCAGTGAAAGACTCCTGACATCAGCAGTGGTCGTTGATGGAGCCGCTACTGCGCGGGTGTTGCTGATCCTGCTACCGTTGCTACTACTAGTATTGTTGCTGGTCTACTGTTGCAACAGCTGCTGTGGGTGTTACAGATGCTGCTGTTGAAGCTATTGGTGCTGCTACTACTGTTGCTGCGGCCATTGTTGCAGTAACAAGTGCTGCTGCTGCTGCTGCTGCGGCTGCTGTTGTAGCAGCAACTGCTGCTACTACTACTGTTCCTGCTACTGCCGCTGCTAATGAGCTGCTGCACACTGCTACGGCTGCTATGGATAGTGTAGCAGCTATGGCGGCTATTGCATCTGCGACAAGGTTGCTGGTGGGGTGGGTGATTTTTCATCCCTTTTTTTTCTCTTTTCGTTTGTCGTAGTGAGCTTTGCTACTCGCTGTGGCCAGCAGGCTGCGAGCAGTGAGCTGATTGCTCGCTGCTAGCAGTCTGCTGCACTCTACGAGCAACGGACTCGCTGCTTGCAGCTCGTCGCTCACGACGAGCAGCGGCCTGCGAGAAGCTACAACTGCTGCTGTCTACTGCCGGCTGTTGCTCACTACTACTGCTGCTGCTGCTGCCCACTGCTGCGACTGCTGCAGCCTGCTGCTACTGCTGCTCACTACTACTCCTACTTTTTGCTGCCGCTACTGCTGCTGCTACTGCAAGCTGCTAGTGCTGGCCGTCGGTGCTGCTTGCTCTTGCTTGCTGCTGCTGGCTGGTGCTTCTACGAGCCACTGCGAGCTGCTATAGCTGCTATAGCTACTGGCGACTGCAACTGCGCGTAGCTGCTGCTGGCTGCTGCTGCCAGTCACTACACATGGGTGACATCGCCGCGTGCGTCGTCGCCCGCAAGTGTCGGACGCGGCCTGCCGCTCACCTCCTCGCGTCACGTGTGGGGGTCAGTGCTGCCGGAAAAATCGGGCAGCATTTCCCCTGGCCCAGTGGCTGTGGAAAAAAAATCTGACGCCGCCACCAGGCGGGTCAATGTTGCCGGAAAAAATCCGGCAGCATTTCCCCTCCACTGGCGTGTATGGGGGTCTGCCGGCACTGTCTGGCACTTGTACGCCAATCCTCTGCTGCTGCTGCTACGCTCTGACTGTGATACCAAGCTAGAAGTGTTAGATAGCAGCTTGGGACAGCAGCATTGTTGATGTAGCGTGCGGGCTTCCACGCTCGTTACTTAGTCTTCTGCCCCCTCAGTCCGCCGCTCTATAGTCTAAGTTTGGATGCTCTGGGTTTGTTACTCAAAAACGCGTGCACCAGTGTTAGCACCAGAAAGCAGCTGAAGACTGAAAGTGACTGATTAGGAATGAAGAATGAACAACAATGGGAGACCCCTCCAAGTTCTAGCTCCCCCCCAGCTCTCAGGAGCTTGTTACTTAGCTCACCAGCTAATCAGAAAAAAAGACCTAGACCCATTTTCTGGCAGGCAGGGTTTACTGGGTGAGCCATGCTAGACAGCTGACAGCCCAAAACCCGGGCGTCGTCCGATTTGCCTGAAAATTGGACCATACCATAACACTAACGCTGCGAACGCAGCCGCGTGGTCAGAATCAGCTAGAAAAATAACAGCAAAGAGTTATGCCTGTCCAAATCCAGGCAGTGCCTATGATGGTCCATGATGCCAAACAGTGCCACGCAACATGAGGCATGGACCCTAGGCAGAGCATGGCGCTATAGACGCAATGGTACAGTTAGATTAAGCGCTAGACGTATGCAGACAGCATCTGCGGTGGCAGTGACTGGCGGCGGCCCGACTGCCGAGGATGCTTGCCGATGGGGCTGAGCACGTCGCCGGAGGGAGGAGGCTCCAGCGAATTGCAAGTAGGCCTCAGCGTGCGTCGGCTTCACCGGACAACACTCCAGTAGCGTCAAATTTCGCCGTCAGTTATCTGCACGCCGATGTACACAAGCTGGGAGGACACAAGAGAGCACAATGAGATATGCGCAAAAACCAACAAGAGGTGCAAACAACGGGTAAGCTAGCAGGGCTTGCTTCCCGCGATCGGGTGTGCAGCGAGCCGACAACCAACCGTGGTTTTCTTTCATGCCCCAGTTCGATCCTGACCCTACTAGCCTTAATGTCTCACATGGAGCCTAGTGCGTAGAACCCGGGTGACCTTTCAAGAACCAAGCAATCCCCCCCCCCCAAAAGACATGAGGCCACAAGTCGTAAGCAAGAGGAGTTGTAGCACACAACTTTGCAGCTTGCCTTGACGATCAACTGTGGATCAGTTTGGCCACCTCGCATGGGGAATCCTCATGTCTGTGAAGAGGCTTCGCCCAATGCTGATGGGTCAGTCACCTGCAGGGGGTGATGTGTGTGGAGTGAGCCCAAAGGTCATTGTCTGTCCTGAACTGAACGCCAACACTCCCCATGACCCACAGCCAACACGCGCACAACACACAAGGGGCGACAACACAATGCAATGTACAAAGATAGACAGTCACAACGCTGTTATCACAAACATCACCGAGGTGCATCACGATAGGTCAGCAGGCCAACAGCATGCACGGCTGTCTTGAAGACATTGCTGCTCAGTGCCTTCGTCAGTAAGTCAGCGCGCTGTTGTCGTGAGTCCACCCAGACGATGCGAACATCACCTGCCGCGACACGCTCTTGCACGAAATGATGCTCAATATTAATGTGCTTTGTGCGTGTGTGGTGCATGCCATCATGTTCTACGATTGCTTTTGTGCTTTGGTTGTCACAGCGTAAAGTGATGCAGCGGATGGGAACACGCAATTGTTGCAAGAACCGACAAAGTCAGAGCCTCACACGTGCCTGCACCAAGTACAACGTTCTCGGCTTCGCTAGTGCTTTGTGTCACGCACCCTTGCTTTCCACTCTTCCAAGCCACAGCAGTTCCCCCGATGAGATATATGCACCCAGTGCGACTGCGTGCATCAACATCATGCGCCCAATCACCATCAGTGTAACCATCAACCACCACAGATGGTTGGGCTCTGATGTGCAGTCCCACTCGTGCTGTCGAGAGCGCATAGGGCACAACACAAAGCGCGACCTCCAGGTGTCGTGCACGAGGGCACTGAGAAACCTACGCTAGAAAGTTCACTGCAAACGCCACGTCTGCCCTGGTGGTCGCGACAAGGTACATGAGGGAGCCGATGACTCGAAGGTAATCCGTAACATCGACCGGCTCCCCCAGCTTGGACACATCAAGTGTCTTCAGCAACCGCTGACCAGCTGGAGTCATCGGTGTTGATGTAGTGGGCACAGTATCAAGCAGTGACGCAAATATCTCCCCCAGGTTGTATACATACGCAGCCTGGTGCACATGGAGGGTCCGGCGACGGCGCCTGAGCTCCATCCCTAGGAAGACACGAGCAGGACCCAAGTCCTTCATTTCATACGCTGATTGTAACAGTGTCTTCACTGCCTGAACTGCAGAATTTCTTGGCCACGCAATCAACAGGTCGTCCACGTAGACTAGGAATGCGACAAATGGTGCCGAAGACTGACTGACAAACAGGGCAAGATTGACTGTGTTGCACCTGTACCCCCCTTCCTCCAAGCTTGAGGTAATCTCCTGGTTCCAATACCGGGGCGACTGCTTCAGGCCATAGAGGGCCTTCCGCAGCCGCCAGACTCTGTCAATACCATCCAAGAACCCTGGTGGCTGAACCATGTAGATCTCGTTGTCCAGTCGTCCGTGTAGGAATGCGTTGTTGACATCCATCTGCTCCAGCTCCCAGTTGTGATGGGCAACCAGGCTGAGCAGTGCTCGGGCGGTGGTATACTGGCCAACGGGAGCAAACGTTCCATCAAAATCAATGCCAAGAACTTGAGAGAACCCTTTTGTCGTGAGGCAAGCCTTGTACCGGTCGACTATGCCGTCTGGTTTACGCTTTCGTCTGAATACCCAGCACGCTGAGACGGCCTTGCAACCTGGGGGCAGATCCACAAGCTCGTAGAAAGCATGTTTGTCTAGAGCTGCAAGCTCCTCCTTCATGGCCTACTCCCATTGCTGAGCATCAGAGGCCTCTCGTGCTTGGCGCATTGTGTTGGGCTTTGATGTCAGAGGGACTGCTACGACAGCAGCATGACCCTCATCAATATTGCTTGACACAACTGCAGCAATGGCACGTATGAACTCGCTTGCGACTAGGGAGTAACTGAGGCACGTCCTGGGATGCACAACTCCGATAGCAAGACCAAGAGCATCAAGGCCCGTGGCAGGCTGGAGGGCAGGGTGCTGAGCATTGGAGGCAACAAATCGCGTCTGAGACATGGATGGAGCTGTGTGAGAGGCTCCAGAGCGAGTAGGGAGGGCACGAAGGCGCCCTCTACGAACAAAGGGTTAGACCAGTGTTGCAGACAACGATGGAGGCGTAGCTGGGAGGACAGGTGTAGCGGGCACAGGGCTGGACTCTGTTGGCACGGCTAGGGAGAAACTGAGGGGAGAGGGACGACTGTGAGGACGCTGACGCAGGAGCGAAGATAGGGGACGATAGAGGATCAGCCGCCGCAACAACAGGACTGGTAGGCAAGGATGACAAAGGCGAGGAAGACAACAAAGGCGAGGACGAGGACATCAACACTGAGGGCATAGAGGAAACGAAGGCAGACGCTGGCAACTGACCAGCTGTGAAGCGGACGCGGATGACTGACCACGCTTTGAGGCTGAGACCGAGCGAGGTTCCTCCCCAGCTGAAGAAGCAAGGAGAGGGAGGACGAGGAGGCACGACGCTCAAGATCACGAAGGAAGATGGACTCAAAAAAGAGGGTGTCCCGCGACTCGACGACACGATGGCAGTCGCGATTTCAGAAGTGCCAGGCTTTAGAATGAGCCGAGATGCTGAGGAAGGGACACAGACGGCCGCGGGGAGACAGCTTCCCATCACGAATGTCCTCAAGGAGCCAAACGGCGGTAATGCAGCCCCAGACGTGGGCAGGACGCGAATCGACGCGGCGACCATGCCAGCGCTCGAACTTGGGGTGACGGACTTGGGGAGGGGCCCGTGAGGCACGCGATTCCAGACCCAAGTCATGTAGCTCATCACCTCAAAGACAAAGAGGGGAGAGAAGCCGGACTTGGAGAGAAGGGAACGCACGCCATCAGCGAACGTGCGGTTCCAACGCTCAGAGGTTTTGCTGGGGTGTGTAAGGAACGGTGAGCTCAAGACACACCCCATGAGACTCGAATAGATGGGTGGTGGGACCAAGGAACTCACTACCACGGTCACTGCGAAAGGCACACAAGGACCGTTGACAGGCACGCTCGGCTTGAGGGAGCCAAGCGGTGAGGTCAAGACAGACTTCGCTCTTTGGCGAAGGGTGAAGATCCATCGATAGCAAGAAAAATCGTCAGTGAGACACAAGACATAGCGACCTTGGCCACCAAGGAGGTTATGGGGCAGAGGGCCCATAACATCAGGGTGGACAAGGTCAAGGGGGTGGAGGGACTAGGTCTCAGAGGAGGAAAACGGGGTGCGATGCATTTTGCCTTGAGCGCAGGGCAGGCAGGCACTGGAGCAAGGCAGAGGAAACATGGAGGGGTCCAGACCAAGAGCGGGCTGGAGACACAGCATGCTGGCATTAGCATTAGAGTGCACATGCCTAAGGCGAGGATGTAAGAGTTGCACATGCGCAGGCAACAGCAAGGGCGCAACGTGCACAAGAGCAATGCCGGCAGAAGCGGGGGCGGGCGTGAACAAGGGCACGCGATAGAGGCGCTCACAACACACACCGCGAAGGACAGCACAGCCACCAGAACCCAAGGAGACAGTGACAACACCACAACTGGCAGTGAAATCCATTCCTTGTTCATCCAGAGTGGTGACAGACAGCAAGCTGACTTCCAGTGAGGGCACAAACAGAACGTCAGGCAAGTACAGAGCCCCACCGGGGCCGACAAAACGCACAACGCCCACACCCTGAACAGAAAACATCTGCCCAGAGCCAGTGCGCACAAAGCGGAGAGAACCAGCAGGGCCAAGAGTAACGAGCGCAGAATGTACAGACGTCATGTGATGGATGGCCCCTGAATCAAGGATCCAGAAGCCACAGGATACACGAACAGGGGGAAGAACACCACAGGTGGCGACAGTGCAGACAACTGGGAGCAACGAAGGGAACTAACCACACGCAGCAAGGCAATGAGGGACGGTCACAGACTGCCAATGCCCAATCCACGGCATGTCACTGGACAAACAACCCTGAACGGCACCGTTCAGGGTGCCGTTCAGCCCCACAAAGAACGGAGTCGGACTGACACACAAGACCTCTGGGCCATACAGTCACACTCTCACCTCCCTGATTGCATAGACGCAGAAGATGAGTGAGGGACTGCTTCAACTGACGCGCGTTCACAGTAGAGGAGGGTGTGGCTGTGGGCATGGAGACAGAGGGGGCAGAAAACGATGGGGCGTAGGGAGCTGGAAACCACCCCGGCGGCACGTATGCGGAGGAGGGAGGTCCTGTGTAGGTCGGAGCTGAGTAGGGCGGCAACCATCCCCAGGGGTAGAAGGGCGGAGGAACAGGCGCGGTCTCCACTGTAGAGTGGGCAGCTGCGGGGGCGGGCCCGGAGGTACGCTGGGCGGAGGACCCGGACAAGGAGGTTGAATTGGATGCAGCAGAGCTCGAGGTGCGGGCCCAGTGAGCACTCATCGCTGCTGCGAGGCGGGCGTCATCGAGCGGTTCAGGGCACTTGCGGGCACTGTGCTTGCTCAAGCCATAGTTCCAGCACACGACAGAACTGTTAGGAGTGCGGGAGGAGGAGCCATCCTTAACCTTGTCCTTGGGCTTGCTGCGGTCGCGCCCACGCCCGCAACCCTGAGCAGCATGCGCTGAGGCGGAGGAGGATAATGACAAAGAGGAAATGGAGGCTGAGGATGACGCTGGAGCAGATGTGATGGCGGCCGCCACACCGACGACCGAGGATCGATGGAGGCGTCTGTTTTGAAGACTTGTCCACCAAGCGTTGAGACGCTCAAAGACGAAGTCCTTGAGGGCACCAACGCCCGGAGGAGACTTAGGGGGAATGGGCTCTGCGGCTAGGCGGACAAGCTCAGTGGCTTTAACCTCACGGAGCAGATCAGAGAGCTCCGGGATGAGACCGTTCACCATGGTAAGGAATGTCGACAGCTGGCCTGACGCTGCATCGCCAAGCTCACGAAGGAGCTTGAGACCGCGAGCCCAATAAGCGTCGGCGGTCTCATCGGCTTGCATGAGAAGAGTGTTGAATTGCACGGTCAGGGCGCTTTGAGCAGCCTGGCCGGTAATGGTGGAGCGGCGGCGCAGAAATGTGTAGGCGCCAATGGGGTTTGCGACGGAGCGGGCAGCAGGGTCGGCGTTGTAAGTGCAAATCTCCTCAGTGATATTATCAGGCGCATCAGCAATGAGGGCACGCACTGCACAAGCTGACTCAAAAGGGTGTGGCACAAAGGGGGGTTCCGCGTTAAGGTCAACTAGGAAATAGTATTCCCATAGTTGCTCCACCTGAGCCCACGCGCTGAAGCGAACAACACAGGTGGAGAAGGCTAGGCCGGGAGAGAGAGGAGGCGGCTGGGAGTGAAAGTCATGTTGGCGTGGCATGAGAGAGGAAGGAGCGGCGACAGCAGACGGATGAGAGGTGGAGCCAGTGGAGGCAGAGCCAGCAGCACGGGTGGTCGTGGCAACAGCAGACATAGTAGACAGACGCGTAAGGACCAGTGCAGCGACATCATCAGCAAGCTTAGCGTGATCATCTTACTGTGCTTTGAGATGCTGTTCAGCACTGCCCTGAGCTTCACGAGCGAGCCGCAGCTCACGCTGCAACTCTGCAATGACAGACTCGTCGTCACCAGGCATGGTGACGACGAGTCACCCTGCCGATTTTTTTTTGCCTGAGTTACCTCAACCCTAGTGGGCGTGGGAAAATCAAGGGTGCAAAAATCAAAGTCTTTGCTATGCTGCAAGACAGCTAGGCCCCAAGGAATCACCCCAGAAAGAAAGAAGGAAGAACCAGAAACCAGGAGCAGAGGAGACGAGCAGAGCGCACCAGCACTAAGCAAGGCGACTAGCGGCAGTGAAGAGTGGTGGCACAGCACCGGCAGTAGCTGTTGTGACAACGGAAAGGAACGAGATCACTGGAATAGATAGGCAGAACCCGCCTGTGAGGACTGACGCAAGGAGGGTGGAGACAGCAGCCAAAGCAGAGAGGAGAGCGGCGATGTGGATGTAACGACGGATGGATCAGCTGCGGCCGTAGCGACTGCACCTGTCGTAGAGACGCAGATGGACGCCGTAGCTAAGGCTATGGAAGAAGCTACTGATGCTGCTGCTGAAGCAACGGCGGCTCTTGCGGCGGAGAGCTGTGCGGCGAGATTTGCTGTTGCTGCAGCTAACGGTCCAAGTGCCACTACAGCCTCAGTATAGGCCTCAGTGGCACGGCCTATGGACGTGGCTGCTGGAGCACGTGCCGCGCGCTGCTATTGGAAAGGTGGCTACTTCGTCAATCACACCCATCGCAAAGTCATAGAATGTGAGCGCGTAGGGAATGGTGGTGGCGCGCGCGTCTGTGTCTATGTGCGAGTTGAAGACACTGCCAGGGCTGGCACTGCGGGGGCGGGATGTGTGTCTTAACGCTTCAGGCCGTGAAGGTGCCGGTGGTGGTGATGGCGCACCAACTGAGTCGGCAGGCACGAATTCTGGGGCGAACCGTCGCTGGGTGTGGTGTAGCCTCTCACGCCCCTCACCGCTTCCGGACGACTCCGGGTGCCCCAGCATTGCAGGCGGACAGAAGCTGACGCTGTTGACGGCGGTGCGTGCGGCAGCAGTGGTGCAGCAGTTACAACAACTCTCTCAACGGCTGCAGTAGCTGGGCCAACGGAGAACACTAACTGAAGTGGATAGGGCTGTTGCAGGAGGGTAGGTAGGCAGCACGAGGGTAGGTCGGTAGCAGGAGGCAGGCCGGCAGCAAGAGGCACGCCGGCTACAGGAGGCATGCCAGCAGCAGGAGTCACGTCGGCTGCAGGAGGTAGGCCGGCAGAAGGAGGCAGGCCGGCAGCAGGAGGCACGCCGGCTGCAAGAGGCACGCCGGCACAGAAGACAGGCTGGCTGCAGAAGGCAAGCCGGCTGCAGAATTCCGGCCAGATACAGAAGGCAAGCCGGCTGAAGGAATGCAGCTGGCTGCTAGAATCAGCCGACCGTAGGAGAAGAACCGGCCGGCCGGCTGACGGGAGAGGCCGCTGCAAGGAACGGGACCTCGTAGTAGAGCTGCGGGGTCCGCCACAGCAAAGGATATGGGAGTGCGAAGGTGAGCCGCGACTGCCTTTGCCGCTTGCTTGCCACTTGTAGTGTAGGCCTTGCGATATAGTGCCACGCGTCACGTCAAGAAACACGGGACACGTGTGGCAACGGCGGGGTCGCGGGGTTCTGCTGCTATGCAGCTGTTACAGCAGCACTGGTGGTGGCGGCGGCGGTGGTGCAGCCACCACGTAAACTGTGACAGCGCAGATCGCGGTCACAACTCTAACACTCGATCCACAGGCCAGGATTCTTGTAGGCTTCACCTTTCCCTCGGCTCTGATACCAGTAGTTAGTGCTAGAGTGAATGAGGGAAGAGGGTGACTAGGTAAGCATGTGCGCACAAGACGGCGGACGCCATGGACGAGCACACAAGAGTCAGACTCAACAAAGAAACGAGAGTTACTTATTGAGAGGCGCGAACAGCGGGTAAGCTAGCGGGGCTTGCTTCCCACAATCGGGTGGGTAGCGAGCCGACAACCAACCATGGTTTGCTTCCATGCCCCAGTTCGATCCTGACCCTACTAGCCTTAATGTCTCACATGCAGCCTAGTGAGTAGAACCCGGATGACCTTGCAAGAACCGAGTACTCCCCCCC
>SZWC01018791.1:534-36677 GCA_023375785.1 Penium margaritaceum | reverse complement strand
CCCCCCCCCCCCCCCCCCCCCAAAGACACGACGCCACAAGTCGTAAGCAAGAGGAGCTGCAGCACACAACATTGCAGCCTACCTTGACGATCAACTTTGGATCAGTCGACTCATTGGCCACCTTGCATGGTGAATCCTCATGTCGGTGAAGAGGCTTTGCCCAATGCTGACGGGTCAGTCACCTGCAGGGGGTGATGTGTGTGCAGTGAGCCCACAGGTCATTGTGTGTCCTGAACTGAACACCAACAGTGTGATGACAATCACAAGTCATGCACAAAACTGCAAGGGTCTGGGTAGGGACACGTACAAAGTGTCAGAAGCTCAAATTGAATATGATTGTGGAGAGGAATGACAACTGACAAGAACATGACATAACTACCTGCCGCGGCTCACGGCAAGTGATGCACGTGCAAGGTCAGTTTGTCCTTAAACCAGCCCAAAACCACTGTTTTGGCCATAAACCTGCGCACGGGTATCCAAACGCATCACCGTCTAAACCTAGAGATGCAGAATCTCCAACCGGACACTATGACTAGTCACACACACAATTCCGGCATCCGTTGGTGGACAGACAATGCAAACCATGAAAATTGAGCTCGACAGCCAGTCCAACAAGAAAGCTCTAGCTGTTGTAATATCTGGCGTTCCTGTCGACCTGTATAGTTTACTGTAACCACTCGGCCATGTCCATGCCCGTGCAGATCCCTGATGCGGACCCAGGTGGTACCGGTGCGTCGTCTAGTGGCGTACTACCAGCTTGGAGCTGACCAACGACTGTCCCAGAGTTCTGGACACTGTCTAGGACCTCTTGCAGTTTTTCTGCAGCACGTAGGAGTTTATCGGTGGACTGGCCGTGGGCCCAATTTGCATGTCTTAGCATTGTGTGTCCACCGTTTAATGCCGGATTCATGCATGTGACTAGTCATAGCGTCTGGCTTGTGATTCTGCTCATCTAGGTTCAGACGGCGTAGAGTTCTGACATGTCTACGCTGAGAAACGGCCAAAACAATGGTTTTGGGCCGGTTTTAGCACAGACCTTGTGACACCCGCCGTGCGTCGTGGCAGGTACTTATGCCATGGACCTGTCATTTGTCATTTCTCTCTGTAATGCTATTGAAGCATTTTGACACTTTGCCTTGTGTCTCCTAGCCAGACCCTTGCTGTTGTGTGTACGACTTGTGATTGTCATCACCGTCTGACCAGGCATTGACGCCTAGTCAGCGGCTGTGTCGCTAGGAATCTTCCATGCATTTTCTCACTAGCGTCTGTAGAAAAACCGGAAAGGACCCCAGCAAGCACCCAGGATGTCCTGACAGCTGTTTAGCAACTGCTAGTGCATGGAGCCTCCACTCGTCGGTGCTTTGGCGCCAGCTGTATCTACATCAGGGATCATGTTGACGTGCTCTCCAATACTGCTGCTCCATGGCACCAGTGGGGGTATATGGATAATCACTACGGTCATTGCTTGTGACGGGTGGAAGCCACACAAACCAACACTCTCCCTCGCTAACACAGATGTCACCACAATGACGAGTGAGGGGCTACACTCCCTGTCTTTCGTAAATGCCAACCACAATACAAGGTCTCCTCATGACAATGGTGTAACTCACCAAGTGCTCGGTTCTTGACCGTGAAAGATATACATCACACACCTATGTGCCAAAAATCACACAAGAGATACAAAACAACAAGGTCTCCTCATGACCCTCGAACATGTCTCCGGGGTCCGGGTCTCGACCACACCTGCTTGCATGCATGGAGCATACATAGCACGTGGAGGTTATGGATCTCCACGTCACACTGGTACAAGTCACCAGGGGTGCGAGTCTCGACCAGCATAACCTCAACCAAAGCATCGTGCCAGACAAAAACTAACCACGCTGTCCTCATATGGGTGTCAGGCCAAATCTCACACACCAACACTCCCCCTGGGCTATAGAGGCTGATAGCACGAGCAAAATTGATAGCTATGCACAACATCCTCCTTCAGGAGGGAGCACAGCTCCCCCATGGCCACATACATGTGTATAGCAACAGCAAGGGTGAGAACGATGCCGATAGGACATACGCGTCTCACCCCACAGCGTCATCGAAACTGTCGGTGTCGTCCTTGTTGTCGTAGTAACTATTGTTGTAACCTGCTACTCTGACTGGTGCAGTGCCGAGGGCCTCCTCCAACTACATCACCTATTGTATGCCTGCCAGGTGCTAAGCCGCACATCTCCACATAGACTCCGTAGCGTTGAGACACGTGTACACCTCGTTGAGCTTTGCTACGGCTGCTGAGCGGCCAACTGCATTTGTGCCATGCAGACGGTCAGTCGTCATAAATGAACCTGACGGCGGACCTCGATCGCCTGTGCTTTGGCACAAGCCACAACCTCCTCCAACCTTGCGCCCTTGTCCCATAAGAAGGAGTGCAACTTCGCGTCCTTGTCGCACAAGTCGACATCCTCTACGTCAATCATCGTATCATCTGTTGCCTGGTCGCCAGTTGCTGGCAGGGCGTCGACACCAACCAACACGTCGGCACCTGCACTGTTTACATCTGTAGGAGGTTCTACTGTGGAGATAACGGCTGCTACTGACACACCTATAACTCGGTCGTTGACTGCAGGTCGTACGTTGGCATATGTCAGTGGATCTGCCCTTGTGACATCATTGCCATCATCGGGAGCCCGTACGTCCTGGGCTCCTCCGAACTCCTGGTGTGTAGCCAATCATCCACTTGCTACTGAACGTCCACCCGTCGCCGGTGTGCATCCTCTGGAGACCACTCAGCTGCCTCGAGACATGTGTGCACACCCTCTATGCACTCCTTGGTAGCCCGTCGTGCTTGACTATGTGCAGTGTAACAACGGTTGCTGGCCTCCCAGAACTCGGCCATGAGACCCTGCACGTGCGCCTCCATTTCAGCCACGACTGCCTCCTACTCGTCAGCCATGGAGTGCAGGCCCTTGGGTATGAGAACTACAGCTCAGATGAGTGTAGTTGTGTCATCGGCTGGAACCGCCATGTTGTTAGCGATGCCAGTCAGGGCAGCCATAAGCCGGAGGTCTGCAGTTTGCTCTAAATCCTCCACGATAGGTACATTTGTAAGGGTGACTACTGCAGGCTCATCAGATGCAACGGACACATGTGTCTCTTGGTTATCAGTAGTGTTGACCACAACAACAACTCCTCATGCACGGGCCGCCGCTGATGAGGTATCCACTGACATCGCCTCCTCTGTCGGCGCAATTCTGACCGCCTCCACACTACACCGTGGAACTTCCACTCAGCAGCCTCGAGGCTTGTGTACACATCCTCGGCGTCTACTACCGCTACTTGATGACCTGCCACGTCTGCGGTGCTCCAACGTGTGCTCGCTGCACGCAACTCAAGTGTGAGTTCCTGTAGGTGCATGTCTGCACGTGACATTGCATCCTCCTTGTCGCGAAGCGCAGAGTGTAAACGTTCAAGCACAGGGGCCCGCTCACCTGCTGATGCATCAGCTGCTACTTGAGATGCGTCCTCTGCGATGGTTGCGCCTCTACAAACAGTTATCGCAATGGCATCGGCCATACCGGAAGTGATGGCAACCTCGACGTCTCCTGCCTCTCTGAATACCCCCTTTGCATGTGTACTTGCAATGGCTGATGATGTGGCTGAGGGAGCGTCAACCCCTACGGAGGTTGCAGCGGCTGCTATAGGAGCGAGGACCATCATGGTGTCTGTAGGCAACCGCAGCTAGCGGCTGCGACATTGGGCAACAGCCGTAGTGACGGCTGCACAACCATCGTGATAGCTACGCAGCCATAACACAGGCTGTAGCTATGTGGAGCAACAGCTGCAGCAGCGGTAGTGTGCAGCAGCGAGCAGCACCAGCTGCCATAGGTTGCGTGAATAGGTAGTAGCCGCCGGTGTGAGGACGACTACTGCACAACGTAGCATCTGCAGCGGTGGCAGCATACAGCAACAGCAGCAACAGTGAGGGCAGCAGTAATGGCACTCTGCCATCAGATATGTCCTCCGGTATTCCCCTCCCCCTGCTGGCTGGGTTACCCTCTACTCCTGGGCTGGTTGGGGGTGGTTCAGGTACAACGGTGGTCCCCAACAAACCCTCCTAGATTTCTCACACCCACTGGGGCGGGGGAAACTGTGCCAAAGTTTTTTTGCCAGTGTGGGAGGGGTCTATTGGCGGTTTCCAGGCTTAAAAAAGGCCTCGACATTGGTCCCACACCCACTGGGGCAGGGTTAACGCTGCTGAATGTTTTTCGACAGTGGCTGTCACCCAACAACATTCCTAGCAGTAGCAAAACGCACTTGCGGCATTTCACCAGGCTCCATGCCAAAGGACGCACCTGCCGGAGTCGGCAGTACCAGCTCCACCACAAATGCTGGCACTGCCGCCTCTGGCGTCGCTGACGGCACATTGGTTGTGACGCGGAATGAATCCCCATCTAGTCCAAGCTTGCTGGCACGTGGCCTGCGCAAGCTGCGTGAGAAGCAGGCTCAGCAGGCTGAACAGACGGCCAAGCAAATGGCTGATATGTTCAAGCTGTTTCGGGATGCAGTCCAGCCACAACAGCAGCAGCAGCAGCAGTGGCAGCAGTAGCAACAGTAGCAAGAGCAGCAACAACCGCTACTCCGCGACGCTGTGCGCAAGGGCAAGATGAGTTTCGAGAGTGAGGTTGTTGCTGACGTCGATGCTGGTTTGGGAGCATTTGATGTTGAACAGTCCGATAACCTTCCTGAGTCGGACTCAGACGTTAGTGACAAGGAAGGCATGCTACGCCTGCGTCTTGTACAGCTGGAAAAACGTCGTCGGACCCGCTCGGCCCGCTGATCAACACCAAATGGTGGCGTAGGCCCAAGTGACATACTGAGGGTCACCACGGACCCAGCCTCCTTAGAGGACCAACCACTCCGCCTGAGCCTCAGATTAGGGGAAGATCCCCGTCTCTGTCGCTCGAGCAAGCCATCTTGGCAACCCTGCCGACAGCGATGCCTCCCAAGTGGTTTGAGACTGACCCTCCAGCCTACTGGCAGGAGGAGCCACATTTCCGCATGTGGGCAGTCAGCGAGGGGGTACATCCATACAACACCAGTCCGTATCAGATTGCGGACCCCCAACAGACAACGACCGCCGCTCGAGCTACCTACGGTCTCCTTAAGGATGTCCCGGAGGAGTACACCCTCGACTTTGAACCCTTCCTTGGCGATCCTGGCACCGGCTATGGGGCTGATCCTTGTGGTGCCTAGAAGCTGGCAACCACCCTTTATTAAGGGGCGACCATGGCCACCACCTCAGAGCGCCTCTCGGACTTCAACTCTCTGAGCCAAGGTGCACATGAGACTCCGGTCGACTGCTGGTGGCGGGCGATGCGACTGTACAAGGGCGTTGGGAAGAATGGGCCGGGGAAACTCATGGCGTTCAACAACATCCGGCTTGGTGTTGGGCGCAAGTATGCAAAAGCCTTCAACAACTTCAGCGTAAAAAGTCTTTCTGCACGTGGCGGGAGTTGGATCAGCGAATGACGCTCGTCATGGTGCGTTAGCCGCAGCCATCACAACAGGCCAGGCAGAACGCATTATGCCCCCCTCCTCTCGCCATTCATCGCAGCCGGCAGTGGTAACTGCAACAGCAACTGGTACAGCTACCGCAGTCCAGGGAAAAAGGGGAAGGAGCAACAGGCGGGAAGGCAAGGATGGCAAGGGTCAGGAGACTCCTAGATTCAGGTGCCACCTATCACATGACATATCTTAGGGGTGATTTTGTTGTGCTTGGTCCTGTTGGCTCTGTGCGGTCTATGCGGACAGATGCTGAGCATGAGGTGCCTGTCCAGAGTGAGGGTGTGGTGCAATTCCATGGACCGTCAGGGCCATTCTACATCTCCAACGTGCTGTATGTGCTTGATGTAAAACTCAGCCTGTTGTCTGGACGTGCGTGCACGCGGATGGATCTCAGCGTCGCATTTACTGGTGAGGATTCCACCGTCTCTGTCTGTGCAACCACTGAAGTAGTGCTTTGTGGCAAGGCGGTTGGAGACTTGTACCATGTCAATGACTGCCCCACGTCCTCCCTCTTCACAAAATCCGATGCTGCACGGGTGTTCATGAAGGGCACTCTGTCGCCTGAGAACCAGCACCTACTCCATAGACGCTTGTGTCATGTCCATCTGGATGTTGTCAATTGTCAGATTCACACACAACCTGTGCTTGATCTTGACGCAGCGTCCTTCGAGGCACCGCCTAAAACCGATTGCCTGTAGTGCGCTCAAGGTAAAATGCACCGGGCCACGTACCCTCTGTCCGCGTCACGGGCTCTAAAGCCCCTCGAGTTGGTTCACTCTGATCTCCTAGGACCCCTCCCCGTGGAGTTCCAGGATGATAGAGGGCGATACGTCCTAACGATTACGGACAACTTCACCCGCATGCGGTGGATCTTCAGCTTGCACCTGAAAAGTGATGCTGCACTCACCATGCACACCTCGCTCGTTATGGCCGAACGCTAGTACGGCCATGCCCTCCAAAAATTCGGCTCTGATCGGGGTGGTGTATTCATGGGGGACCTACACCGGTACTTTGCCAAAGTAGGCGTGTTTCACAACCTCTCTGCCCCCGCCACGACCCAGCAGAATGGCATGTCTGAGCCTTGGAACCGTACCATGGAGGATGTGGTTCACTCAATTCGGGTGGATAGCGACATGCCGGAAGCATTCGCTTTCGAGGGCATGGCATACATGACATGGGTCTTGAACCGGATCCCTCATGGCCCCCTCCCCAACACACACACCACATACCAACTGTGGTGCGGGCGCCGTTCCGACCTCTGGCTGGCGCGTGTATGGGGATCTCTTGCCTACGTCAGGTTTACACCGAAATAGCAAGGGGCCAAGTTTTCCCCCCGCGGTCGCCTCTGCGCGTTTGTGGCCATGGCCCTGCGCTCCAAGGCTTGGCGCTTCTCGGACCCCAGTCAGTGGCGCATTGTTGTGTCTCGAGACGCGCTCTTCTTTGAGTGTCTCTCCTTCCCTGACCTACCGGTCAGTGGCACTCCACACTCGCATTCCTCTGGGTGTGGTGTGGTCCTATTGGTTTTCGCGCATCTCTCGTCGTACTCTATTTTGTCCTCCCGACTTGTGTACATCTGCGTGTAGATCACTCACGGTGAGACTCGATGCTGCTGGAGTGTCGTTTCGTGGTGCCGACGCACGCTGAGGCCCACTCACAGTTCGCTGGAGCCTCCTCCCTCCGACGACGCGCTCACCTACATCGGCAGGCCTCCTTGGCGGTCGGGCCGCCGGCGGTCACTGCCACCGCAGATGCTGTCTACATGCACCCAGCGCTGCTTCTGGCTTTTCCTTTGCGTCTACAGCGTCATGCTCTGCCTAGGGTCAACGTCCCCTGCTGCGTGGCAATGTTTGGCATCATTGACTGTCTTAGGCACTGCCTGGGTTCGGGCAGCCGTAACTCTTTGCTACTATTTTTCTAGCTGATTCTGACCGCACGACTGCATTTGCAGCGTCGGTACTATGGTATGGTCCAGTTTTCAGGCAAAACGGACGACGCCTGGGTTTTGGGCTGTCGGGCGTCTGGCAGGGCTTACTGAGAAAACCCTCCCTGCCAGAAAACAGGTCTAGGACTGTTTTCTGATTGGCTGGCTAGCTGAGTAACAAGTTCTACACTAGTGGGGGGAAGCTAGAACTTGGAGGGGTCTCCCATTGTTGCTCATTATTCATTCCTAATCAGTCACTTTCAGTTTTCAAATGCTTTCTGGTGCTAACACTGGCACACGTGTTTCTGAGTAACAAACCAAGAGCTTCCACACTTAGACTCTAGAGCAGCAGACTGAGGGGGCAGCAAACTTAAGCAACAAGCGTGGAAGCCCGCACGCTGCATCAACAACGCTGCTGCCCCAACCTGCTGCCCAGCCCTTCTAGCTAGGTATCAGAGCGAAAGCTTAGCAGCAGCAACAGAAGACTGGCGTACAAGTGCCAGACAACACCGTCGGACCCCCATACGCGCCAGTATAGGGGAAATGCTGCCGGATTTTTTCCGGCAGCATTGACCCGCCTGGTGGCGGCGTCAGATTTTTTCCCACGGCCACTGGGCCTGGGGAAATGTTGCCGAGATGTTTTCGGCAGCACTGACCCCCAGGTGTGACGCGAAGTGTTGAGCGGCAGGCCGCGTCCGACACCTAGGGGTGACGACGCACGCTGCAACATCACCCAGGTGCAGTGACTGGCACCAGGAAGCAGCAATAGCAGTCTACAGCAGTAGCAGCCGCAGGCAATGGTAGTGAGCAGTGGCAGCAGCAACCAACAACTGTTGCGTGCAGCAGGAGCAGCAGCAGCTCGCAGCAGCCAGCAGCAGCAGCCTGTAGTAGCAGCAACCCGTAGAAGCAAGTAGTAGCGGCGGCCAGAAGCAGCAGCAGCCCGCAGCAGCAGCAACAGCAAGTA
Organism: Penium margaritaceum; assembly: GCA_023375785.1. Lineage (NCBI taxonomy): Eukaryota > Viridiplantae > Streptophyta > Zygnematophyceae > Desmidiales > Peniaceae > Penium > Penium margaritaceum. Next base: position 28,236 of record SZWC01018791.1, on the reverse strand, counting down.
GTAGCCACAACAAGCAGTAGTAGTAGCAGGCTACAACAGTCGCAACAGCAAGCCACAGCAAGTAGTAGCCACAGCATCAAGCAGTAGCCACAGCAGCAGCAGCCAGCTACAGCAGCAACAGGAGCGAGGAGCTGCCGACAGCAGTCAGCAGCCAGCAGCGGCTGCTACTGCTTGCACCCCACAGCTTGTCGCGAGCGACGGGCTACGGGGAGCGAGCCCGTTTCTTGCAGCAAACAGCGGGCTTGCTGCTCGCTACCCGCTATGAGAGACAAAAAGGGAAAAAAAAACAGAAAAAAATCCCCCACCCCACCAGCTCCTTTGACGCGGCTGCAGCAGCTACCATAGCTGTAACAGTAGCCACACCAGCCGTAGCAGCACACAGCAGCAGCAGCAACAGTTTCTCCTACAACTACAGCCGCAGCAGTAGCAGCAGAAGCAGTAGCAGCCGCAACAGCAGCAGTCGTAGAAGCAGCAGTAGTATCAGTAGCTACAGTAATAGTAGTAGTAGCAGCAGTATCAGCAGTAGCAGTAGTAGCAGTTGTAGCAGCAGCAGAAGCAGCAGCTGCTGCTGCTGCAACAGCAATAGCAGTAGCAGTAGCAGGTGCTAGAGCAACAGCAGCAACAATTGTAGCAGCGGTCCCAACAACCGCCACCGCTAACGTCAGTATCCCGATGTTGATGTCACTGTTGACGTCACTACTCACGTCATCAACACAAAAAATGCAAACAGAAAAAGAGGGAGGGGGAAGAAAACCAAAGGTTGCGCAGGGACTCATCTACAGCAGCAACCCTGTAGATGACACGGTGGTAGTTGCTGACGTCAACCGCCCTAAGCTCACGTCACTGCTGACATCAGCAATACAAAATAGAAAACAACCAAGGGGCACAAAACCATGGCTGTAAGCCCCAGTGGGGAGGGGTCCTCCTCTATTCGGGGGACCCCTAGTCCCCCTTTCTTGCAGCGGTTGCAATAGTAGCAGTATCAGCAGCAGTAGCAACAACAACGGCAGCAACAACAGCAGCATCAGCAGTAGTAGCAACAGCATCAGTAGTAGCAACAACATCAGCAGTGGTAGCAACGGAAGCAGCAGTAACACCAACACCAGTAGCAACAACAGCAGTAGCAGTAGCAGCAACAGCAGTAGCAGTAGCCCTCTGGTGTAGTTAGCGGCAACCCTGACCCCCTGGTTTCTCTTCAACAACAGCTTGCCGCCTTGACGCAACAGCTTGCAGCGGTGCTGCCATTGGCCTCCCAGATTACCACCAGTGCGCTGCCACCATTAATCCCTCTAGGGTATGCCAGCCCAGCTTTGTCTGCTGCCACGCTCTACCTGGCGCAGTAGTAGACTCAGCGATAGCGGCAGACGGTGACCTCCTTCCTTGGCCCCACTCTGGGCGTCGGCCGTAGGCACAAGGACTCTGAGATGCTACCGCCGCTGCTTCAGGCCGACGAGCAGTTCCGGAGCTGGGAGCTCAGCTTCCAGATCTTGTGCAGGATGAGGGCCTGTGGGCATACTACACCCTCCCGTATGACCCCACCCTGGCCAACTAGTTGTATGACGCTGGTCGCGCCGTACGTGCTCTAGTCCCTGTCGCCCCTCCGGCTTCTCGTCTCGCCCTAAAGGCCTTCCTCGGCGACTTCACCGCTGGCGCCACCCCAGACCCTGTAGTCGTGTGGCACGTCCTCACTCATCCCAATCGTCTATCGAGCAAGGCTCAGACCAGTTGTTTGCTGTGAGAGTTCAACTCCTGGCACATGGGGGAGACCAAGACGGTCACCGCCTACTGGCAGAGGGCGGAGGACATCCTTCGTCACCTCGGCAACTCTGCCCCACCCCCTCTAGCCGCGCTCCTCACCATCAAGCGCGGTGCCACCGACGCGTACGCGGACGTCTTCATGCACTACTCCCAGGACGTCCTCTCCACCATAGCGGTCCAGGGCACCCTCATGCCCTGGGCATACAAGCTCTTCCTCCGGATTGAGGAAGCTCGTCTGGAGTCCCAAATCCAGCGCACGGAAGCTCTCGCCTCCCCTTCCGTCGCCTCCGTGGCCGTCGTATCCCCCACCGCAGCTACCGCATTGTCGTTGGGAATGAAGAAGCATCGGAACAAGAAAGGCAATGGTCAACATCAGCAGCAACACCACCCGTCAACCGGGTCCAGCGGTGGCGGCTTGGTCTGCCACAAATGTGGCCAGCCCGGGCACGGGTGGTACACGTGCCCTCTACCGACGGACGAAGCGTGCGTCATTGCCACCATGCGTCGCGAGCGGGAGCGCCGTCTCGCCTCTACTGCCGTAGATATCGCTGGCTCTGCGCCTCTGCCTTGTCCAGCAGCTCCACCACATGGGCAGCTTTGCCAGTCCAGCCGACACCAACGCCGCAGCCACACTGTCCGTAGTCGTCGGCGCCTCCGTTTCATTCACCAGCACAGTCCTCCTCCTACCCGGGCCTTGGTTCGTCACTCCGCACTCAGTCTACACGCCCGAGCTGTCCTCCCGTGAATGTCAACTGGAGCAGTTCATCGCGCTCCAGCTTGGCCTGCCTCGCCCTCCTCCCCAGGGAAGTGCGAGTAGCATCACTCTCCTGTCCAACCCTGCATGACTTAGACTGAGCTGCGGTCATGTCCCGTTTCCTCGTCCGTCTTGTCATCTCCCATGGTCTCCTCTACCCCTCTCCATGACAACGTTGCGTGGCTTCAAGATTGGTAGTCTCAGTTTGTGCCTCCCTCCTTTGCGTCCGTGTCCCTTGCTTGCTGCCATGTAACCGTTAGCGATCTGGAAACCCCAGTTCAAGACCCTGCTAAGACCTGGATCGTTGACTTTGGGGCCACGCATCACATGACGGCCTCTCGTGAGGCCTTTAGTATGCTCGGTCCGGTAGGCAATGTCTTTGGTGTCCGGACGGGTTCCGAACAGGTGTTGCCTGTCCGTGGTGTTGGCGTCGTTCGTTTTTTTGTGGTCCAGTCGGTGATATCTTTCTCACCGATGTCCTCTTTGTCCCAGGTCTCAAGCTCAGCCTCCTGTCTGTCACTACCCTTGACCGCATCAGCATGGACGTTGTGCACTCGCGTGGTGTTGACACTGTGTCGTTGCGTCCGTCTGGTCTTGTCGTACTTCACGCCACTGCCCGTGGAAACCTGTGGCATGTACCTCGTCTCTCCTCCTCTCTTTCCGTCCCCTCCCCGTCGGCCGCCACAGGCCATGTGTTTGTCACCAGCACGCTCTCTCCTCAGCACACCCGCCTCTTGCACCGCTGCCTTTGCCACGTCCACTCTTCCACCGTGGATATCATGCTCCGCACCCAGCCGGCCAAGGGCCTTGACCCGGAGACTTTCCCTCTCTCGTGCCCCACCGAGTACATTGATTGCGCTTAGGGAAAGTTGCACCGGTCAACGTACCCTTTTTCTTCCTCCCGTGCATCCGCCCCTCTCGACCTCGTCCATTTGGATGTCATGGGCCCTCTTCCCACCAAGTCCGTCGGCGAGCATGGCCGTTATGTCCTTACCCTCACTCACGACTATTCTCGCTACCGGTGGGTCTTCTGCCTTCGGCAAAAGAGCGATGTCGTCCGAGCCATCCAGGACTGGCTTGTCCTTGCGGAGCGTAAATGTGGCCGCTCTGTTTCCCGCTTTTGCTCCGATCGGGGTGGTGAGTACATGGGCGAGACCACGACCTTTCTCGCCTCCCGTGGAATCCACCATGAGACGTCTGCGCCCTACACGCCCGCCCATAACGAAATCTCCAAACGGTGGAACCGTACCATGGCCAAGGCCGTCCACACCATGCGGGCCGAGTCAGGTCTCTTCGATGGCTTCTGTTTTGAAGCCATGGCCTACATGACCTGGGTTTGGAACCAGATTCCCCATAGTCCCCTTCCCTGCCGGTCCACGCCGTACCAGCATTGATGCGGTCAGCGCGCTGACCTCTACCCGGCTCGCGTCTGGGGCTGCGTGGCCATTGTGTTGCTGCCCGCCCCGCAGTAGGGCAGCAAGCTCGCCCCCCGCGGACGTCCCTGCACCTTTCTCGGTGTCTCTCGTCAGTCCAAGGCCTAGCGCTTTTGGGATCCCTCCCGACACTGCATCGTCGAGTCCCTCGATGCCCTCTTCTTCGAGGACCTGTTTTCTCACCACCTTATTTGCTCTGGTTTGTCCTTGTCTATCCCGTTGCGTGGGGGAGTGGTGAGTCCATCCTCCGTCTTGCCGCTTTTGGGTGATACATCGCTCAGTCCCTCTTAGCCGATAGCCCTATTCGCGTCCGCTAGTCCCTTCGGGCCGGTAGCCCCAGTCGCGCCTACTGGCTCCTCCGAGCTGGCAGCCCCAGTCGCGTCCACTGGCCCCTCCTGGCCAGCAGCCCCACTCACGTCCACTAGCCCCTCTGAGCCGGCAACCCCAGTCGCGTCCACTGGCCCCTCCAGGCCAGCAGTCCCAGTCGTGTCCACTGGCCCTTCCGGGGCGGCAGCCCCAGTAGCGTCCACTAGCCCCTCCGGGCCAGCAACCCCAGGCGCGTCCACTGGCCCCTCCGAGCCAGCACCCCCAGTCGCGTCCACTGGCCCCTCTGGGCCGGCAGCCCCGGTTGCACCTCTGGCCCCTCCTAGCCAGCAGTCGTGGTTGCATTCGCTGGCCCTCTGGGCCAGCAGCCCCGTCCACCTCCGTTGGCTTGTTAAACTCAGTGCCATCGTCTGTCCTACCGCGCTACACACGTGGCCCAGGCGGCAGCCTCCGACCCAGGCCATCGGTGAGCGCGCAGACCGGCGCACCGAGCTCTGTGGCGCCTCGACCCCCCATGGCTCCACGTGTCTCCTCCACTCCCACGATCGTGAGTGGGGATCCTGGCACCAAGGCTCTTGGCTTGACCACCTTGGTCATCATTGCAGACCTTCACCCAGGCTATGCATTGGGCTACGCCATGCTTCATCACGAGCATCGGCACGCTATCGTGGCTGCACTCGCGTGCATCCCACCATGGGCTCGAGATGCACACGCTCTCTTAGTCCGCTCCACAGCATGCCCGGAGGATCCAACCACCCTGCACAAGGCACGAGCCTCTCCTGAGGCTCCACACTGGGACGCTGCCTATGCCGATGAGCTTGTGCCTTCCGACAGCACCACGTGTACGACCTCGTGGACCTTCCTCCAAGTTGAAAGGCCATCGGCGCCAAGTGGGCCTTTCGTACAAATGGAAGCCTGACGGGTCCTTGGACAAGTACAAGGCTCGCCTTACAGCCAAGGGGTTTGCCCAGATTCTGAGGGATGATTACGACCAGATCCACTAGCCGGGCGCTCTTCAGCCTGGTCGCCCAGCATGGGTGGGAGGTGCATCAGATGGATGTGAGCAACGCTTTTCTCCATGGCTCGCTGGAGGGTGAGGAGCTCTACATGGTGCAACTCCAAGGCTTCGACGATGGCACTCAAAGATTCAGGCGACTGCGGAAGGCCCTCTATGGCCTAAGCAGTTGCCTCGGTGCTGGGACCAGGAGATAAGCAGCACACTCCTTTGCGGCAGGCTCCAGTGTAGCACCGCTGACCCCGCACTGTTTGTCAGTCCATGAGGCCAGACTTTCGCTGCTGTTCTGGTTTACGTCGACAATCTCCTCATTGCGTCGCCAGACACGGCTGCCATCCAACGTGTCAAGGACTTGCTGCACGCTGCCTACGAGATGAAGGATCTCGGACCTACCAGAGTCTTCCTCGGCATGGAGCTCGATCTTGACCGCTCCAAGGGAGTCCTAGACATCCACCCGGCTGCCTATGTGCAGACTCTGTCTACTCGCTTTGCGGAGGACCTACAGCTCGTGTCGAGCGCTTCTTCACCCATGTCATGTGATGGCCGAGTGCAGCTGAAGATTCCTGATCCAGCTGTTGTGGGGGAGCTAGTTGACGTGACCACATACCCGCCAGTCATCGGGTCACTGATATTCTTGGCGACGACGACGCATCCAGACATCGCGTTCGCCGTCAACCTCCTGGCCCAGTTTTCTCAGGAGCCGCGTCACCTTCACTTTGAGGCCGTGATTCGAGTATTGTGCTATGTCGTCTTGACTCCTCGGCGAGGTCTCATGTTCCGCCATCAGCCGTTTGTTGTCGCCGTAGGCTACACCGACAATGATTGGACCGGCAGTCTGGACAATAAGAGTCGCACAGGCTAGATCTCTCTGATTGGCAATATAGTTGTGTCCTGACACAATGGCAAGCAGGGGTACATTACACTCAACACTATTGAGGCTAAGTACGTGGCCCTTGGCTCAAGCGCGTATGAGAGTGTGTGGTTGCATCGTCAGTTGTCCGAGTTGCGTCAATCTGTCACATCCATCACGTTGCATTGTGACAATGAGAGTCCCATGGCCATTGCCGACAATGACGGTATGCATCAAACACGCACGAAGTACATCAATGTTGAGTATCACTACGTGCGTTCGTTGTTGCACGACGGCATCATCAACATCGTGTGGGTTGAGACAGCATGGCAGCTGGATGACTTCTTGACCAAGGCACTGAAGCGCGACTCGTTCAGTAACGCTGTGAGTTCGGTTGGCGTTCATCCGTGAGTGACTCTCTTTATCCCTGCCTGTATCTCTGCGTGGCCTGGGGGAGTCTGGTTGTTGACTGTGTCTCTGCCCGCACAAGTGCACTACGCCTGTGAGTCATGGGGGAGTGTTGGTTTTTGCGCATCTCTCATTGTACTCTGTTGTGTTCTCCCGGCTTGTGTACATCGGCGTGCAGATGACTGACGGCGAGACTCAATGTTGCTTGAGTGTCGTTCGGTGGAGCCGACGCACGCTGAGGCCCACTCACAATTTGCTGGAGCCTCCTCCCTCCGTCAACACGCTCAGCTCCATCGGCAGGCCTCCTTGGCAGTTGGGCCGCCGGCGGTCACTGCCACTGCAGATTTTGTCTACATGCACCCAACGCTGCTTCTGGCTGTGCCTTTGCGTCTGTAGTGACATGCTTTGCCTAGGGTCAAGATCCCCTGCTGTGTGGCAATGTTTGGCATCGTTGACTGTCGTAGACACTGCTTGGGTTTGGGCAGCCGTGACTCTTTGCTGCTATTTTTCTAGTTGATTGTGACCGCACGACTGCGTTCAAAGTGTCGGTATCATGGTATGGTCCAGTTTTCAAGCAAAACAGACAACGTCCGGGTTTTGGGCTGTCGGGCGTCTGGCAGGGTTCACCGAGAAAACCCTGCCTGCCAGAAAAGAGGTCTAGGACTATTTTCTCATTGGCTGGTTAGCTGAGTAATACGTTTTACACTAGTGGGGGGGAGCTAGAACTTGGAGGGGTCTCCCATTGTTGCTCATTATTCATTCCTAATCAGTCACTTTCAGTTTTCAGCTGCTTTCTGGCGCTTACACTGGCGCGCGCGTTTCTGAGTAACAAACCCAGAGCTTCCACACTCTCACTCTATAGCAGCAGACTGAGGAAGCAGCAGACTTCAGCAACAAGCATGGAAGCCCGCACGTTGCATCAACAACGCTGTTGCCCCAATGTGTTGCCTAGCATTTCTTGCGCAAGGGAGAATGGGCTGACCGATGCCATTGACCCGGTCACCCTCGGCCCTACTGGTCCGTCCCACCCGCCAGCTGGCTCACCTACGATGTCCATACCACCTGTGCTACCTACAGGGCTTCTTCCGCCAGTGGCTCCTGTGGCGTCAGCTCCTCCTACTTGCCTTGTGCCTACGTCACCTGCAGAGTCCCTAGCGCCGCCCGCGTCATCCACACCTATGTCACTTGCAGAGGCAACAATGTCGTCTATGTCATCACCATTTGCATCACCAGTACGGCCAGTCGAGTCGCTTGTGTCGTCACCCTCCTCCGTCTCCCCAGTCGACGCCTCGGCACCTGACTCATCGCCAATCATGTCGGTGCCCGATGCGGGTCCACCTTCTGTCCCAGTTGCGTCACCTCTAGAGCTATACACACATGGTAAAGGTGGACGCCTTCGCCCACATCCTACTCGTAGCGTGCGCAATGGGGACCCCGGCACGAGGGCCCTAGGTCTCACCATGCAGGAGCTCATTGAAGTTCACCCCGGCTGCGATACAGGAGTCGCACTCATTGCTCACGAGCGACGACTTTCGGTCAACTCCACAGAGTCGACCGTCACTGTTGGCCCTCTGTGTGTGGAAAATGCCTTGGCCACGCGCAGTGAAGCCGCTGCCGTCCTAGTCCCCAGTGTTGTTGGTTTGTGTCTCACATCTCTCACTTGTACTCTGTTTCTTCCTCCTGGCTTGTGTACATCGGCGTGCAGATGACTGACGGCAAGACCCGACGTTGATGGAGTGTCATCCAGTGGAGCCGACGCACCCCGAGGCCTGCACGCGGTTCGCTGGAGCCTCCTCCCTCCTTCGTGCTCAGCTCCATCGGCACACCTCCTCGGTGCTCGTGTCGCCAACAGGCACTGTCGTTGCATATGCTGTTTGCATGCGTCCAACGTCATGTTTGACTGCATTGTTGCGTTCGCAGCGCTATGTCATGCCCTTGGTCCAAGTTTCATGTTTTTCTAGCACAGTTGCTACCGTGGGTTAGCGTAAACGCTGCCTGGGTTTAGGCAGCCAGAACTCCTCACTGCTATTTTTCTAGCTGATTCTGACCGCAGGACTGCGTTTGCAGCGTGCGTATCATGGTATGGTCCAGTTTTTAGGCAAAACGGACGACACCCGGGTTTGGACTGTCAGTCGTCTGGCAAGGCTCACCGAGAAAACCTGCCAGCCTGAAAATAGATTTTTTTTCTGATTGGCTGGTGAACTGAGTAACAAGCTCTACAGAGCTAGGGGTCAGCTAGAACTTGGAGGGGTCTCCCATTGTTGTTCATTCTTCACTCCTATTTAGTTACTTCCAGTTTTCAGCTGCTTTCTGGCGCTAACACTGGCATGCGCACTTCTGAGTAACAAACTGAGAGCATCCAGACTTAGTCTCTAGAGCAACGAGCTAAGGGGGTAGCAGACTTGAGCAACGAGCGTGGAAGCCCACACGCTGCATCAACAACGCAACTGCCCCAAACTGCCGCTTAGCATTTCCAGCTTGGTATCAGAGCCAGAGTGTAGCAGCAGCAACAGAAGACTGGCGTACGGGTGCAAGACAATGCAGGCAGACCCCCACACGCGCCAGTGAAGGGGAAATGCTGCCGGATTTTTTTCGTCAGCATTGACCCGCCTGGTGGCGGCGTCAGAATTTTCCCCACGGCCACTGGGCCAGCGGAAATGCTGCCGAATGTTTTGGGCAGCACTGATCCCCACGTGTGACGCAAGGAGGTGAGCGGCCAGCGATGTCAGGCATCGCGACGATGACGTACATCGACCAGGTGTGATCGTTCTGCAAGCAGCAACAACGGCATCAGCTTGCAGCAATAGCAGCAGCCGACAGCAGCAGCAGCACACGATAGCTTGCAGCAGCAGCAGCCCGCAGCAGCGTGCAGCAGCAGCAGCAGAGCGTAGCAGCAGCAAGCAACAGCAGCAGCCAACTGTAATAGCAGCAGTAGCGAGCAACAGCAGCAGCCAGTTGCAGCAGCAGCAACAATGAGCAGCAGCCTGCAGCAAGCAGCAACAGTAGTCACAACAGCAATCAACAACAGCCCACAGCAGCATCAAGTGTAGCTCAAAACAGTAGGGGCTGCAGCTGCTCGCAGCTCGCTTTCTGCAACAAACTGCGAGCTGCAAGCGGCAAGCTTGTTGCTCACAGCCTGCAACAAGTAGTGGGCAGCGAGCAGCAAGCTTGCTGCTCGCTGCTTGCCGCTGGCAATGAGCAGCGAGCTCGCTGTACAGCCAAGCAGAAGGGGAAAAAAAACTAGGGAAACTCAAGGAAAAAATTCCCCCACCCCAAAGTTTCCTTTGCAGCTGCTGCTGCTGCTACCACGGCCGCTGCAACAGCCAAAGTAGCCGTAGTGGCATGCAGCAGCCCAGCAGAAGCAGCAGCAACAGCGACTACTGCAGCAGCAATCGCAGCAACTGCAGCATCAACGTTAGCCACAGCAACAGCAGCAGCAGCAGCAACACACCAACAACAGGTGTAGCAGTAGTAGCAGTTCCATCAACAACAGCAGCAGCAGTAGTTGTAGCAGCCGACATCCTGTGGCTGACGTAGTAGTGGCTTCAACAACAGCCACTGCTGACATCAACAACTTTTCAGCTGACTTCACTTCTGACGTCACTGCTGACGTCATCAATACAAAAAAAACAAAAATAGGGGACAACAACTCTGTAGACAACACAACAGTAGCTACTAACACCAACCATCACAGGTTGACCTTGCTGCTGACGTCCCTTCTGAAATGAGCAGCACACAAAAAAAAGAGGGGAACAAGAAGGCCAACAGACAAATGGTTACCAGCCCTAGTGGGGAGGGGTCATCCTTTGATGGGGGGACCCCTAGCCCTCCTTTCTTGTAGCAGCTGCAATAGCTGCAATAGCCGTAGCAAAAGCAGTAGTAGCAGCAGCAGCTGCTACTACAGTAGCAGCAGTAGCACCAGCAGCGGCTGCAGCAACAGCAGCAGCTGCTGCTACAGCAGCAACAGCAACAGCTGCTACAACAGCAACAACAGCAACAGCAAGAGCACCAACACCCTGCAGGCTCTATCATCGGTCCCTCTAACTTGACAGATCCGCTCGCTAGTTTGCACCAACAGCTTGCAAAGCTGACACAGCAGCTAGCGGCACTACAGCTACTGCCGCCGCCGCCACCGCTGCCGCTGTAGTAGTCGTAGTAGCAACATCAACAGCCGCCCCCGCAGTAGCTGCAGCCGCCGCCGTAGCAGCCGCACCAGTATCAACAAGCACCATTTGTTGCACCAGGGTACGCAAGTCCTGTAGTCTCCTATGCCACACAATACCTGGTGCAACAACACACCCAGCGCCAACAACAGACAGTGACGTCAGTCCAAGGTCCCACTCTGGGTTCCGGCCGCAGGCCAAAGGACTTCGAAACCCCGCCGTCGTTGCTTCATGCTGGCGACCAGTTCCACAGCTGGGAGCTGAGCTTCTGAATCTCGGCCCAAGGAGAGGGCCTATGGCCTTACTATGTCCTACCCTTTGATTCTACTCAGGCCGACCAGGTTTATGACGCCGGTCGCATCGTGCGGGCCCTCGTCCCTGTCGCCCCTCCAGCCACACGCCTCGCCCTTGAGCCCTTCCTTGGCGACCTCACCACTGGCGCCCTCCCTGACCGAGCAGCAGCCCGGCACGTACTCATGTGCCCTCATCGCCTGTCCAGTGACACTGAGACCAGCCGCCTGCTTTGGGAGTTCAACTCCCTCCGCATGGGGGAGACCGAGATGGTCACCTCCTATTGGCAGCGCGCAGAGGAACTTCTACGCCGCCTCGGAGACGGCGCGCCACCCCCTCTCTTCGCGCTCCTAACCATCAAGCATAGAGCCATCGACCCCTTCTCCGACGTTTTCGTTCACTACTCCCAAGATGTCCTCGCGGCGATGGCTGCCCAGGGCACACTCATGCCCTGGGCGTACGAGCTCTTCATCCGCATCGAGGAAGCTCGTCAAGAGTCACACATCCATTGCATGGAGTCCCTTGCCTCTCCTGCCGTCATCTTTGTGGCTATCGCCGCCCTAGCAGCAGCAGCAGCAGCGTCTTCAGGCGCCTCCTTGTCTGGCAAGAAGAAGAAGAGGGGCAAGAAGGGCAAAGCGCCTCAGTAGCAGACTAGCGGATCAAGCAGCGTCAGCCTTGTCTGCCACAACTGTGGCCAGTCAGGACACGGGTGGCACACGTGTCCACTCCCGAATGATGAGGCTCGTGTCATCGCCACCATGCGTCACCACGAGCACCGCCTTGCGACTAGTGTCGTGACCGTCGCTGCTCCTGCCACATCTGCGCCGCCCGTGACAGTCCCACCGCAGCTTCCTCCACACCCGCAGCCGGCCACACCCGCTGCTCCATCCCCAACGCCTTCCTTTCCCTTCCTGGACTCCGGCGCCGTCACACCACAGTCAGTATACTCCATCAAACCCTCTGCCCATGAACGCCAGCTGGAACAGTTCATCGCCTTCCAGCTTGGCCTTCCTCGCCCTGTGAGTTGCGCTGTCGCTAGTTCCTCCCCACCCTATATGACAGAGTCGGTGTTACGATCATGTCTTGCATCTCCGTCCGTCCCGTCCTCTACCGTGCCCTGTCCTCCTGCTCCGCTTCGTGACAATGTCGCCTGGCTAGACGACTGGCACTCCCGATTTGCACTTCCGTCCACTTTGTCAGTGTCGCTCGCCCATTGCCATGTGACTTTCACTGACCTGGCCACACTAGTCCAGGATCCGTCAGAGGCCAGGATCATCGACTGCGGGGCCACGCATCACATGACGGCCTCGTTTGAGGCCTTAGTGTTGTTGGTGGCGTCACCGATGTCACCGGGGTTCGGACGGGATCTGGTCAGGTGCTGGCCGTTTGTGGTGACAGCGTCGTTCGTTTCCGCAGTCCAGCTGATGATTTCTTCTTGAATGATGTTCTCTTTGTCCCTGGACTTGAGCTCAGCCTTCTGTCCGTCACCGACCTTTATCGCATGAGCATGGACGTTCTGCATTCACGTGGTGTAGGCACTGTGTCATTGTGCCAGTCCGGTCGTGTCGTTCTACATACCACCACCCGTCGCAACTTGTGGCACGTACCGCACCTGTTCGCTCCTACCCCTGTCTCCTCCTCGTCAATAGATACTAGCCATGTGTTTGTTACCAGCACCCTATCTCCGTAGCACACACGTCTCCTGCATCTCCGCCTCTGTCATCTCCACTCTGTCGCTGTTGACAGCATGCTTTGCACACAGCCAGCCACGGGCCTTGCCTCAGCCTCCTTTCCTCTGCCGTGTCCGACCAAGTGCATTGATTGTGCTCAAGGAAAGATGCACCGTTCCACCTACCCCTTGTCTGCCTCTCGAGCTTCCGCCCCGCTCGACCTGGTTCACTCTGATGTCATGGGTCCCTTCCCGACGGAGTCTATCGGCGAGCACAGTCGTTACGTCTTGACCCTTACGGATGACTATTCTCGCTATCGCTGGGTCTTCTGGCTTTTGTAGAAGTGTGATTTCACTCCCACCATTTGGGACTGGCTTGTCTGCGCTAAACGCGAGTGTGGTCGCCCTCTCCGGCGCTTCCCCTCTGATCGCGGGGGTGAGTTCTTGGGCGAGACCACACGATTCCTCGCCTCCCGTGGTGTTCATCACGAGACGTTGGCGCCTTACACACCAGCCCAGAACGGTGTCTCAGAGCGATGGAACCGCACCATGGCTGACGCCGTCTGCACCATGCGGGTCGAATCTGGCCTCTCTGACGGCTTCTGCTTTGGGGCCATGACCTGCATGATGTGGGTCTGGAACTCGACTCCCCATGGACCCATTCCTCGTCACTCCACCCGATACCAGCACTGGTGTGGACAACGTGTCGACCTGCATCCGACCCGTATTTGGGGGTGCATCGCCAGCGTGTGGTTGCCTGTCTTGCACCAGAGTGGCAAGCTCGAGCCTCACGGTCGTCCGTGTACCTTCCTTGGTGTCTCGCGCCAGTTGAAAGCATGACATTTTTGGGATCCCACTCGCCACTACATCTTCGAGTCCCGCGATGCCCTCTTCTTTGAGGACCTGTTTCCCCGTGACCTCATTCGCTCCGGCGCGTTGTTGTTCCTCCCATTGTGTGGGGGAGTGGTGGGTCCGTCCTCCGTCCTGTCGCGTCGGGGCGTTCCATTGTCTGTGCTCATGGGTCCATCTTCGTCGGCTGCCCCATCTGTGTCTGACAGCCACTCAGGGCTAGCTACCCCGTCCGTGTCCGCCAGCCGCTCAGGGTCGGTTGCCCCATCTGTGTCTGACAGCTCCTCAGGGCCAGCTGCCCCGTCCGTGTCAGCCAGCCCCTCAGGGCTGGCTACCTCGTGGGCGTCTGACAGCCCCTCACGGTCGGCTGCCCCGTCCATGTCCGCCAGCCCCTCAGGGCCAGTTGCCCCATCTACGTCTGACAGTCCCTCAGGATCTGCTGCCCCGCCCGTTTCTGCCAGCCCCTCAGGGCCGACTACCTCATTTGCGTTTGTTAGCCCCTCACGGCCGGCTGCCCCGTCCGTGTCCGCCAGCCCCTCAAGGCCGGCTGCCCTGTCTGTGTCCGCCAGTCCCTCAGGGCCGGCTGCCCCATCTGCGTCTGACAGCCCCTCAGAGCCAGCTCCCCCGTCTGTGTCCGCCCAGCTCCTCATGGCAGGCTACCTTGTCTGTATCTGACAGTCCCTCACAGCCGCCTACCCCGTCCGTGTCCGCCAGCCCCTGAGGGCCAACTACCTCGTCCGCGTCCGACAGCCCCTCAGAGCCGGCCGCCCCGTTCGTATCTGCCAGCCCCTCACGGTCGGCTGCCGAGTCCATACCGGCACGTTATACACGTGGTAAAGGCGGGAGCCTCAGACCCAGGCCGACAATGAGCACTCAGGCCGCCTCCTAACGTCCTTTCACTCCACGACCCCCTGTCATCCCACGAGGCTCCTCACCTCATGTCAGATCTACTCCCACCATTGTGAGTGGGACCCCGGCACCAAGGCACTCGGCTTGGCCACACTGTCAGTCATCGTCGACCTACATCCAGGGTTAGCTCTGGGATATGCCTTGCTCCATCAAGAGCACCTGTATGCCCTTGCTGCCACACTCATGCGGATGCCACTAGGGGTGCGGGACGCGCACGCCCTCACTGTCCACCCCACAGAGCGACCAGTGGACCAAGCCACCCTATGTGAGGCACGGGCGTCGCCCGAGGCCACTCATTGCGAGGCTTCATGCACCGACGAGCTTGCCTCCATTCGGCAACATCACGTCTATAAGCTCGTCGACCTCCCCCCGGGCCATAAGGCCATCGGCACCAAGTGGGTTCTCCGACAAAAGTGGAAGCCGGACGGGTCCCCGGACAAGTACAAGGCCCGTCTCACAGCCAAGGGATTTGCTCAGGTCCTTGGGATTGACTATGACCAGATCTTTGCCCCTGTCGGTCGGTTCTCCACCAGCCGAGCGTTGTTCAGCCTGGTTGCCCAGCACGGGTGGGAACTGCATCAGATGGATGTGAGTAACGCCTTCCTCCATGGCTCGCTAGAGGGCAAGCAGCTCTACATGGTGTAACCTCCAGGCCTTGACGATGGCTCCGGCAAGGTCTGGAAGCTGTGGAAGGCCCTCTATGGCTTAAAGCAGTCACCTCGCTGCTGGAACCAAGAGATCAGTCGTACGCTTCTTCGCGGCGGCCTCCTTTGCAGCTCTGCCGACCCCGCACTATTCATCAGTCCGCAAGGTCAGACTTTCGTCGATTTCCTGGTCTACGTCGACGACCTTCTCATCGCATCGTCGAATGCAGCTACCATCGAGCGGGTCAAGAACATGTTGCACGCTGCCTACCAGATGAAGGACCTCGGGCCAGCACGAGTTTTTCTGGGCATGGAGCTCGAGCATGATCTCTCCGTGGGCATCCTGCATGTCCATCAGGCCGCCTACGTCCAGACCTTGTGCGGGCATTTTGCTGAGGACATCTCCCTCGTGCCGAGAGCATCCTCACCCATGTCGCCCGATGGTCACGCGATGCTCAAGATCTCTGATCCAGCTGTGGTGGAGGAGCCAGTAGACATGACCACACATTTGCGCGTCATCGGGTCACTGATGTTCCTGGCGATGACGACCCGTCCAGACATCGCGTTCGCCGTAAACCTCCTTGCACAGTTCTCTCAGGAGCCACGCCACCTCCACTTTGAGGCCGCGATCCGAGTGTTGCGCTAGGTAGTGTCTACTCCACGGCAAGGTCTCATGTTCTGTTGACAGCCGTCCATTGTGGCGACGGGATACACCGACAGCGACTGAGCCGGCAGTCCGGACGGCAAGAGTCGTATTGGCTGGATCTTCCTTGTTGGCGGAACGACTGTATCTTGGCGCAGCGGCAAGCAAGGCTGCATTGCGCATAGCACTGCTGAGGCTGAGTATGTGGCCCTTGGTTCCGGTGCATGTAAGAGCGTGTGGTTGCGCCGCCTCTTGTCCGAGTTGTGTCAGTCAGTCCCGTCCATCACGTTGCACTGTGACAATGAGAGTACCATGGCCATTGCTGACAATGACGGCGTGCACCACACTTGCACAAAGCACATCAATGTAAAGTATCACTATGAGCATTCGTTCCTGCATGACGCCAGCATCAACATCATGTGGGTTGAGACGGCACGGCAGTTGGCTGACTTCTTGACCAAGGCACTAAAGCGTGACTCGTTCAAGAAGGCCGTGAGTGCAATTTTTGTGCGTCCGTGAGGTTCTCTCTCTCCTTGTCCTCTTGGTCTCTGTACTCTCTGCCCGTCCATGTGCACTATGCTTGTGAGTCATGGGGGAGTCTCGGTTTGTGTCTCACATCTCTCACTTGTACTCTGTTTTGTCCTCCCGGCTTGTGCACATCGGCGTGCAGATGACTGACGCCAAGACCCGACGTTGATGGAGTGTCATCTGGTGGAGCTGACGCACGCCGAGGCCTACACGCGGTTCACTAAAGCCTCCTCCCTCCTTTGTGCTCAGCTCCATCGGCAGACGTCCTCGGTGGTCGTACCACCGGCAGGCCGTGTCACTGCATATGCTGCCTGCATGCGTCCAGCGTCGTGTTTGACTGCATTGTTGAGTTCGCAGCGCTATGTAATGCCCTGGGTCCAAGTTTCATGTTTTTCTGGCACAGTTGCTACCCGGGGTTAGCGTAGACGCTGCCTGGGTTTAGGCAGCCAGACCTCCTCACTGCTACTCTTCTAGCTGATTCTGACCGCACGACTGCGTTCACAACGTGCGTATTATGGTATGGTCCAGTTTTCAGGCAAGACGGACGACGCCCGGGTTTGGGCTATCGGTCGTGTGGCAAGGCTCACCGAGAAAACCTGCCAGCCTGAAAAGAGAGCTTCTGATTGGCTGGTGAACTGAGTAACAAGCTCTACAGAGCTGGGGGGGAGCGAGAGCTTGGAGGGGTCTCCCATTGTCGTTCATTCCTCACTGCTATTCAGTTACTTCCAGTTTTCAGCTGCTTTCTGGCGCTAACACTGGACGCGCACTTCTGAGTAACAAACCAAGAGCATCTAGACTTAGTCTCTAGAGCAACAGACTAAGGGGGCAGCAGACTTAAGCAACGAGCGTGGAAGCCCGCACCCTGCATCAAAAACGCAACCGCCCTAACCTGTTGCTTAGTATTTCTAGCTGTGTGGTGGGAGTGACACCAGACCCCAGCACGCTGCGTTAGGCTCTCGCTGGACCCGATGCGGCACTCTGGCATGCGACATGTGAGGCTGAGCTGGCGGCCATCGACGAACACGAGGTGTACGAGCTTGTAGACCTGCCGCACGTAGGTCTACAAGCAACTCTCCCTTCTTCGTTGAGTCTTGTTGGTTTTCGTGCATCTCTCATTGTACTCTGTTGTGTTCTCTCGGCTTGTGTACATCCGTGTGCAGATGACTGACGACGAGACTCGATGCTGTTGGAGGGTTGCTCGGTGGATGCAATGCATGCTCCGGCCCACTCACCGTTTTCTGGAGCCTCCTCCCTCCGGCGATGCGCTCAGTTACATCGGCAAGCCTCCTCGGCGGTCGAGCCGCCGGCGGTCACTGCCACTGCAGCTGTTGTCTGCATGCACCTAGCGATGTGCTTGATTGTGGCATTGCGTCTGCAGCATCATGCTATGTCTAGGGTCCATGTCTCCTGCTGTGTGGCCCTGTTTGGCATCACTGACCGTCTAAGGCACTGCCTGCGCTCGGGCAGCCATAACTCTTTGCCGCTGTTTTTCTAGCGGATTCTGACCGCACGACTGCGTTTGCAGCTTCAGTATTATGGTATGGTCCAGTTTTCAGGCAAAACAGACGACGCCCAGGTTTTGGGCTGTCTGGCGTCTGGAAGGGCTCACCGAGGAAACCCTGCCTGCCAGAAAATAGGTCTAGGACTATTTTCTGATTCGCTGGTTAGCTGAGTAACAAGTACTACTCTAGTGGGGGGGAGCTAGAACTTGGAAGGGTCTCCCATTTTTGCTCATTCTTCAATGCTAATCAATTACATTCAGTTTCCAGCTGCTTTCTGGCGCTAACACTGGCGCGCGCACTTCTGAGTAACAAACCCAGAGCTTTCAGACTTAGTCTCTAGAGCATCAAACTGAGGAAGCAGCAGACTTAAGCAACAAGCATGGAAGTCCGCACGGTGCATCAACAACGCTGTTGCCCCAACCTGCTGCCTAGCATTCCTAATTTGGCATCAGAGCCAGAGCATAGCAGCAGCAGCAGAAGATTGACGTACAGGTGCCAAACAACGCCGGCGGACCCCCACACACGCCAGTGTAGGGGAAATGCTGCCGGATATTTTCCGGCAGCATTGACCCACCTGGTGGCGGTGTCAGAACTTTTCCCACGGCCACCGGGCCAGGGGAAATGCTGCCGGATTTATTCCCGGCAGCACTGACCCCCACGCTTGACGCGAAGAGGTGTGCGGCCGGCCACGTCAGGCGCTTGCTGGCGACGACGCACGCGGCGACGTCCTCCAAGTGTGACAACAGCCAATAGCAGCAACAGCAACTTGCCGCGACAGCGAGCAGTGGCAACAGCGACCAGCAGTAGCAACACACTGCAGCAGCTGGCAGCAGCAGCAGCTCGCAGCAACTTGCAACAACAGCAGCCCGTAGCAGCAGCCGCCGGCAGCAGCAGTAGCGGCAGCGAGCAGCAACCGACAGTAGGAGCAGCTCACAGCAACTTGCAGCAGCAGCAGCCGGCGGCAGCAGCAGCAGCAGTGGCGGTTGCAGCGACAGCCGCAGCAACACCAGCCGCAGTTGCTAACAGCCCGCTGCTCACTATGACCAACGAGCTGCAGGCAGGAGCTCGCTACTCGCAGCGAGCAACAAGTAGCGAGTAGCGAGCAGCGAGCTCGCTGCTCACAGCCTGTCGCTCGCAGCGCGCAGCGAGCTCGGAGCGACGACCAAGAAGAAAAGAAAAAATGAAAACAAAGGAATCCCCCGTAGGTGTAGGAGCAGTAGTAGCAGCCACAGCAGCAGCCGAAGCAGTAGTAGCAGCCGCAGCCGCAGGCGTAGCAATAGCACTAGTAACAGCAGCAGCCGTAGCAGTAGTAACCGCAGTAGCAGTAGCAGCCACAGCCACAGTAGTAACAACAACGGTAGAAGCAGCAGCAGCGACAGCAGCAGCAGCAGTAGCAACAACAGGAACAACAACAGCAGCAGCAACATCGGCAGCAGCAGTAGTAGCGGCAGCAGCAGTAGCAGCAACAAAAGTAGCACCAACAGCAGTAGCAGTAGCACCAACAATAACGGTTGTAACCCCACAGCAGCGGCTACATCAACCGCTGCTAACGTCAGTGGCCGTCCGTTGACGTCACTACTGACGTCACTGCTAACGTCATCAATAAAAAAAGGAGAAAAAAGTAGCACTACACACAGCGTAGTAGCCTCTACTGACGTCAGCCATCCTCGGCTGACGTCACTCCTAACATCAGCACCACACAACAAAAAAAAAACAAAAACAAAAGAGGAAGAGAGGCACCTTTAACCACCATGACTAACAGCCCCTCTGAAGAGGGGTCCTCCTCTGTTGGGAGGGGACCCCTAGCCCCCCTTTTCTGCAACAGCTACAACAACTATAGCAGCAGCAGTAGTAGTAGCCGTAGCAGCCGCAACAGCAGTAGCAGCACCAGCCGTATTGGCCGCAACAGCAGGAACAGCAGCATCAGCTGCAGGAACAGCAGCAGCAACCGCAGCAGCAGCACCAGCAGTAGCAGAAGCAATAGCAGAAGCAGTAGCAGCAGCAGCCCTCTTGCATTGTTGGCGGCAACCCTGACCCCTTGGCTACTCTTGAGCAACAGCTTGCCGCCTTGAAACAGCAGCTCGTAGCGTTGCAGCCATTGGCCTCCCTATCTGCCACCAACCTACTACCACCATTCATCCCTCCCGGGCACAGCAACCCTGTTGTGTGTGCTGCTACGCATTACATGGCGCAGCAGCAGACTCAGCGCCAGTGGCAGACGATGACATCCGTCCTTGGCCCCACTCTGGGCGCCGGCCGCAGGCAGACTTTGAGACGCCGCCCCCGCCACTTCAAGCTGGCGAGCAGTTCCGCAGCTGGGAGCTCAGCTTCCGGATCTGGGCGCAAGGTGAGGGCCTCCGGGCATACTACACCCTTCCTTATGACCCCACCCAGGCTGACCAGTTGTATGACGCTAGCGCTGCCGTACGTGCCCTAGTACTAGTCTCCCTTCCGGCTTCCCGCCTGGTCCTGGAGCCTTTCCTCGATGACTTCAACACTGGCGCCACCCCGGACCCTGTAGCCGCATGGCACATCCTCACTTGGCCCCATCGCCTGTCCAGTGACGATGAGACCAGCCGTCTGTTGTGGGAGTTCAACTCCCTGCACATGGGGGAGACCGAGACGGTCACCGCCTACTGGCAGCGGGCAGAGGACATCCTTCCTTGCCTCGGCACCTCTGCCCCACCTCCACTGGCCGCGATCCTCACCATCAAGCACAGTGCCACCGTTGCGTACGCGGACGTCTTCGTTCACTACCCCTCGGACGTCCTCTCCACCATGGCGGCCCAGGGCACCCTCATGCCTTGGGCGTACGAGCTCCTCCTCCGGATTAAGGAAGCTTGTCTAGAATCCCATCTCCACCGCACGGAGGCCCTTGCCTCCCCTGCCGTAGCCGTTGTCTCCCCCGCCGCAGCTACCTCCGCCAGCTCCTCGTTGCCAGGGAAGAAGAAGCATCAGAGCAAGAAGGACAGAAATAGCAGTAGCAACAGCAGTCGTCGACCGGGTCCAGCAGTGGTGGCTCGGTCTACCACAACTGCGGCCAGCCTGGGCACGGATGGTACACGTGCCCTTTGTCGACAAACGAGGCGCGCGTCATCGCCACCATACATCGCGAGCAGGAGCGCCGTCTTGCCTCTCCCGCCGCCACTGTTGCCGGTCTTGACTCCTCGACCCCGTCCAGCAGTTCCACCACTCCGGCGGCTCCACTAGTCCCGCAAACGCCAGCTCTGCAGCAGCACCATCCGCAACCATCGGCGCCTCCGTTCCCTTTCCCGACGCAATCCTCCTCCTACCCGGGCTCCGGTGCCATCACCCCGCACTCAGTCTACACTCCCGGGCCATCATCCCGTGAGCGTCAGCTGGTGCAGTTCATCGCGCTCCAGCTCGGCCTGCCTCGCCCTCCTCCCCATGGCAGTGCGAGTTGCGTCACCTCATGCTCCCCTGCCCTACCTTGCCTGAGTGAGACTGAACTACGGTCGTGCCCTACTTCCTCGTCTATCCCGTCGCCCTCGTTGGTCTCCTCTACCCCCTTCTCTAACGATGTCGCGTGGCTAGATGATTGGCAGTCTTGGTTCGCGCCCCCTTCTACCGCGTCCCCGTCTCTTGCTTGCTGTCATGTGACCGTTAGCGACCTGACGACTCCGGTCTAGGACCCTGCCGAGACTAGGATCATCGACTTCGGGGCCACGCATCACATGACGGCCTCTCAAGAGGCCTTTAGTATGCTCGAATCTGTTGGCGATGTCTCTGGTGTCCGGACGGGCTCCGGACAGGTGCTGTCTGTCTACGGTGTCGGCGTCGTTCGTTTCCGTGGTCCTACCAGTGATTTTTTTCTGACCGATGTCCTCTTCGTCCCCGGTCTTGAGCTCAGCCTCCTGTCCGTGACTGCCCTTGATCGCATGAGCATGGACGTTGTGTACTCGTGTGGTGTTGGCACAGTGTCGTTGCGTCCGTCCGGTCTTGTCATCCTGCACCCCACCTCCCGTGGCAACCTATGGCATGTTCCTTGTCTGTCCTCCTCCCCTTCCATACCTTCCCCGTCGGCCGCCACAGGCCATGTGTTTGTCACCATTACGCTCTCTCTGCAGTACACCCGCCTCTTGCACTACCGCTTTTGCCATGTCCATTCTGCTATTGTGGATAGCATACTCCGCACTCAGCCGGCCAAGGGTCTTGACCCGGAGACGTTCCCTCTCCCATGCCCCAGAGAGTGCATTGATTGCGCTCGGGGCAAGATGCACCGGTCCACCTATCCTCTGTCCTCCTCCCATGCGTCCGTCCCTCTCGCCTTGGTCCATTCCGACGTCATGGGCCCTCTCCCCACCGAGTCCGTCAGCGAGTATGGTCGCTATGTCCTCACCCTCACGGACGACTACTCTCGCTACCGCTTGATCTTCTGCTTTCGACAGAAGAGCGATGTCGCCCGCACCATTCAAGATTGGCTTGTTCTGGCGGAGCGCGAGTGTGGTCAGCCTCTTTGCCGCTTTCGCTCCGATCGCGGTGGTAAGTAAATGGGCGAGACCACCACTTTTCTCGCCTCTCGCGGTATCCACCACGAGACGTCCACGCCTTACACGGCCGCCCAGAACGGCGTCTCCAAGCGGTGGAACCGTACCATGGCCGACGCCGTCCGTACCATGCAAGTTGAGTCTGGGCTCTCCGATGGCTTCTACTTTGAAACCATGGCCTACATGACATGGGTCTGGAACTGGGTTCCCCATATTCCTCTTCCCCGCCAGTCTACGCCGTATCAGCACTGGTGCGGTCAGCGTGCTAACCTCCGCCCGGCTCGCGTCTGGGGCTGCGTGGCCATTGTCTGGCTCCCCATCCCGCAGCAGGGCGGCAAGCTCGCCCCCCCGCGGACGTCCCTGCACCTTCCTTGGTGTCTCTCGTCAGTCCAAGGCCTGGCGCTTTTGGGACCCATCCCAGCACTGCATCGTCGAGTCCCACGATGCTTTCTTCTTCAAGGACCTGTTTCCCCGCGACCTCATCCGCTCCGGCTCGTTCGTGTTCCTCCCTTTGCGAGGGGGAGTGGTGAGTCCGTCCTTCGTCCTATTGCTTCCGGGTGAAACATCACAGAGTCCCTCTGAGTCGGTAGCCCCTATCGCTTCCTCTGGCCCCCTCGGGCCAGCAGCCCTAGTCGCGCTCGCTAGTCCCTCGAGGCCAGCAATCCCCATTGCGTCCGCAAGCCCCTCCGAGCCAGTAGTCCCAGTCACATCCGCTGGCCCCTCCGAGTCAGCTGCCCCAGTCGAATCTGCTGGCCCCTCCAGGCTAGCAGCGCCTGCCGCGTCCGCTGACCCCTCCGGGCCAGCATTCCTAGTCGCGTCCGCTCGCCCCTCCGCGCCAGCTACGCGTGTCGCGTCTGCTGGTCCCTCCGGACCTGCAGGTCCAATAGCGTCCACTGGCCCCTCCGGGCCAGCAGTCCGAGTCGCGTCCGCTGGCCCCTCCGGGCCAGCAGTGCCTCTCGCGTTCGCTTGCCCCTCTAGACCAGCAGCCCTTGTCGCCTCCATTGGCCCGTCAGACTCAGTGCCATCTCCTGCCTTATCGCGCTACACACGTGGCCCAGGCGGCAGCCTTCGACCCAAGCCGACAGTGAGCGCACAGATCGTCGCATCGTCCCGCAGCACCTCGACCCCCTATGGACCCATGTGTCTCCTCCACTCCCAGGGTCGTGAGTGAGGACCCTGGCACCAAGGCTCTCGGCCTGGCCACTTCGGCCATCATTGCAGACCTTCACCCAGGATCCGCACTGGGCTACGCCATGCTTCACCACAAGCATCGGCATGCTGTCGTGGCTGCACTCGCACGCATCCCACCTGGAGCTCGTGATGCACACGCTCTCTCGGTCCGCTCCATAGCAGGCTCGGAGGACCCAGCCACCCTACGCGAGGCTTGAGCCTCTCCTGAGACCGCACATTGGGATGCTGCTTGAGCCGACGAGCTCGCTGCCATCCAGAAGCACCACGTGTATGACCTCGTCAACCTCCCTCGAGGTCGGAAGGCCATTGGTGCCAAGTGGGTCTTTCGACGCAAGTGGAAGCCTAACGGGTCCTTGGACAAGTACAAGGGCCGCCTCACAGCCAAGGGGTTTGGCCAGGTCCCTCGGGTTGATTACGACCAGATCTTTGCCCCAATCGTCCGGTTCTCCACCAATCAAGCACTCTTCAGCCTGGTTGCCAAGCATGGGTGGGAGCTGCATCAGATGGATGTGAGGAACGCATTCCTCCATGACTCACTGGAGGGTGTGGAGCTCTACATGGTGCAGCCCCCAGGCTTCGATGACGGCACTGGGAGAGTTTGCCGGCTCTAAAAGGCCCTCTATGGCTTGAAGCAGTCGCCTCGGTGCTAAAACCAGGAGATCGGCAGCACGCTCCTCCATGGCGGCCTCCAACGCAACACCGCTGATCCCACACTGTTTGTCAGTCCGCCAGGTCCGACCTTCATCGCAGTTCTGGTCTACGTCGTCGATCTCCTCATTGCGTCGCCAGACACGGCTGCCATCCAGCGTGACAAGGATCTGCTACACGCCGCCTACCAGATGAAAGATCTCGGATCTGCCCGAGTCTTCCTGGGCATGGAGCTCGAGCATGATCGCTCCCAGGGCATCTTGCACGTCCACCAGCCTGCTTATGTGCAGACCCTGTCCACTCGCTTCGCGAAGGACCTGTCCCTCGTGCCGAGCGCATCTTCGTCCATGTCACCTGATGGCCAGTGAAGATGAAGAGTCCTGACCTAGCTGTTGTGGGGGATTCAGTTGATATGACCACATTTTTGCGGGTCATCGGGTCACTGATGTTCCTGGCAACGACGACGCGCCCAGACATCGCGTTCGCCATCAACCTCCTGGCCTCGTTCTCTCAAGAGCCGCGTCACCTCCACTTCGAGGCCGCGATCCGAGTACTGCGCTATGTCATCTCGACTCCTCGGCGAGGTCTCATGTTCCGCCGCCAGCCGTCCGTCGTCGCGGTGGGCTACACCGACAGTGACTGGGCCGGCAGCCCAGGCAGTAAGAGTCGCACGGGCTGGATCTTTCTGATCGGCGGCACAGTTGTGTCCTGGCGCAATGGCAAGCAGGGGTGCATTGCACGCAGAACTGCAGAGGCGGAGTACGTGGCCCTTGGCTCGAGGGCGTGTGAGAGTGTGTGGTTGCGTCGTCTGTTGTCCGAGTTGCGTCAATCTGTCGCATCCATCACGTTGCATTGTGACCGTGAGAGTGCCATGGCCATCGCCGACAATGACGGCGTGCATCACACACTCACAAAGCACATCAACGTTGAGTGTCACTATGTGCATTTGTTGTTGCATGACGGCAGCGTCAGCATTGTGTGGGTTGAGATAGCACAACACCTGGCTGATTTCTTGACCAAGGCACAGAAGCGTGACTCCTTCAAGAAAGCTGTGAGTTCGGTCGGCTTGCGTCTGCGAGTGGCTCTCTCTTTCCCTGCTTGCATTTTTGCGTGGCCTGGGGGAGTCTGGTCGTTGACTGTGTCTCTGCCCGCACATGTGCACTATGCATGTGACTCATGGGGGAGTGTTGGTTTTCGTGCATCTCTCATTGTACTTTGTTGTGTCCTCCCGGCTTGTGTACATCCGCGTACAGATGACTGACGGCGAGACTCGATGCTGCTGGAAGGTTGCTCGGTGGATGCAACGCGCGCTCCGGCCCAATCACCGTTTTCTGGAGCCTCCTCCCTCCGGCGATGCGCTCAGTTCCATCGGCAGGGCTCCTCGGCGGTCGAGCCGCCGGCGGTCACTGCCACCGCAGCTGCTGTCTGCATGCACCCAGCGCTGTGCTTGATTGTGGCATTGCGTCTGCAGCATCATGCTATGCCTAGGGTCCATGTCTCCTGCTGTGTGGCCCTGTTTGGCATCACTGACCGTCTAAGGTACTACCTGGGCTCGGGCAGCCGTAACTCTTTGCTGCTATTTTTCTAGCCGATTCTAACCGCACGACTTTGTTCACAGCTTCGCTATTATGGTATGGTCCAGTTTTAAGGCAAAACAGACGACGCCCAGGTTTTGGGCTGTCGGGCGTATGGAAGGCTCACCGAGGAAACCCTGCCTGCCAGAAAATAGGTCTAGGACTATTTTCTGATTCGCTGATTAGTTGAGTAACAAGTACTACACTAGTGGGGGGAAGCTAGAACTTGGAAGAGTCTCCCATTGTTGCTCATTCTTCATTGCTAATCAGTTACTTTCAGTTTCCAGCTGCTTTCTGGCGCTAACACTGGCGCACACACTTCTGAGTAACAAACCCAGAGCTTCCAGACTTCGTCTCTAGAGCAGCAGACTGAGGAAGCAGCAGACTTAAGCAACGAGCGTGGAAGTCCGCACGGTACATCAACAACGCTGCTGCCCCAACCTGCTGCCTAGCATTCCTAATTTGGCATCAGAGCCAGAGCGTAGCAGCAGCAGCAGAAGATTGACGTACAGATGCCAGACAACGCCGGCGGACCCGCACACGCGCCAGTGCAGGGGAAATGCTGCCGGATTTTTTCCGGCAGCATTGACCCGCCTTGTGGCGGAGTCAGAATTTTTCCCACGGCCACTGGGCCAGGGGAAATGCTGCCGGATTTTTTCCGGCAGCACTGACCCCCACGCTTGACGCGAGGAGGTGTGCGGCCGGCCACGTAAGACTTGACACTGCAGGAGGGTCGCTCAGTACAGCCGATGCGCGCTGAGGCCCACTCACCGTTCGCTGGAGCCTTCTCCCTCCGGCGATGCGCTCGCCTCCATCGGCAGACCTCCTCGGCGGTCGAGCCGCCGGCTCTCACTACCATTACAGATGTTTTCAAAAGGAATAGCCTAGGCAGCAGGTTGGGGCAGCAGCGTTGTTGATGCAGCGTGCGGGCTTCCACGCTCGTTGCTTAAGTCAGCTGCCCCCTCAGTCTGCTGCTCTAGAGTCTAAGTCTGGAAGCTCTGGGTTTGTTACTCAGAAACGCGCGCGCCAGTGTTAGCGCCAGAAAGCAGCTGAAAACTGTAAGTGACTGAATAGGAATGAACAATGAACAACAATGGGAGACCCCTCCAAGTTCTAGGCCCCCCCCAGCTCTGTAGAGCTTGTTACTCAGTTCAACAGCCAATCAGAAAATAGCTCAGTTCAGGCTGGCAGGTTTTCTCGGTGAGGCCTGCCAGACAGCCGACAGCCCAAAACCCGGGCGTCGTCCGTTTTGCCTGAAAACTGGACCATACCATAATACCGCCGCTGCGAACGCAGCCGTGCGGTCAGAATCTGCTAGAAAAATAGTAGCGAGGAGTTATGGCAGCCTAAACCCAGATAATGCCCACAACGGTTTATGCTGCCACACAGGGCCATGCAACATGCAACTGGGACCCTAGGCAGTGCATGACGATGCAGACGCAATGGAATGCGCTGGAACGCATGCAAGCAGCAAATGCGGTGTCAATGACCGCCGGCAGCACGACCGCCGAGGAGGCCTGCCGATGGAGCTGAGCGCGTCGCCTGAGAGAGGAGGCTCCAGCGAACTGCGAGAAGTCCTCAGCGTGCGTCGGCTCCACCGGACGACACTCCATCAGCGTCGAGTCTCGCCGTCAGTCATCTGCACGCCGATGTACACAAGCCGGGAGGACACAACAGAGCACAATGAGAGATGTGCAAAAACCAACACTCCCCCATGACTCACAGGCGTAGTGCACATGGGCGGACAGGGACATGGTCAACATCCAGACTCCCCCAGGGCATGCAGAGACGCAGGCAGAGATAAAGAGAGAGCCACTCACGGACGTACACCGACCGAACTCACAGCCTTCTTGAACGAGTCGCGCTTCAGTGCCTTGGTCAGGAAGTCAGCCAACTGCCGTGCTGTCTCAACCCACACAATGCTGATGCTACCGTCATGCAACAATGAACGCACATAGTGATACTCAACGTTGATGTGCTTTGTGCGTGTGTGATGCACGCCGTCATTGTCGGCGATGGCCATGGCACTCTCATTGTCACA
>SZWC01018790.1:37656-52755 GCA_023375785.1 Penium margaritaceum | reverse complement strand
CAGTCTGCTCCTCTAGAGCCTAAGTCTAGAAGCTCTGGGTTTGTTACTCAGAACTGCGCGCGCCAGTGTTAGCGCCAAAAAGCAGCTGAAAACTGGAAAAGACTGATTAGCAATGAACAATGAGACACAATGGGAGACCCCTCCAAAAACTAGCCCCCCCCCCCCAGCTCTGTAGAGCTTGTTACTCAGTTCACCAGCCAATCAGCAATTATCTATTTTCTGGCTGGCAGGTTTCTGAGTGAGGCTTGCCAGACAGCCGGCAGCCCAAAACACGGGCGTCGTCCGTTTTGCCTAAAAAATGGACCATACCACAATACCGACGCTGGGATCGCAACCGTGCGGTCAGAATCAACTAAAAAAACAGTATCGAGGAGTTATGGCGGCCTGAACCCAAGTAGTGCCTACGATAGTCTATGATGCTGAACTGGGCCATGCAGCAGGCAACAAGGACCCTAGGCAGCGCATGACGATGCAGGCGCGATAGGACGCACTGGACGCATGTAGACAGCAACTGCGGTGGCCGTGACCGGCGGCAGCACGACCGCCGAGGAGGCCTGCCGATGGAGCTGAACACGTCGCCGGAGAGAGGAGGCTCCAGCAAACTGCGAGAAGACCTCAGCGTGCGTCGGCTCCATCGGACGACACTCCATCAGCGTCGAGTCACGTCGTCAGTCATCTGCACGCCGATGTACACAAGCCGGGAGGACACAACAGAGCACAATGAGAGAAAAAACCAACACTCCCCCATGACTCACGAGCGTAGTGCACATGGGCGGGCAGAGACACGGTCAACATCCAGACTCCCCCAGGGCACGCAGAGATCCAGGCAGAGACCAAGAGAGCAAATCACGGACGCACGCCGACTGAACTCACAGCCTTCTTGAACGAGTCCCGCTTCAGTGCCTTGGTCAGGAAGTCAGCCAGCTGCCGCGCTGTCTCAACCCACACGATGGTGATGCTGCCGTCGTGCAACAACGAACGCACGTAGTGATACTCATCATTGATATGCTTTGTGCGAGTGTGATGCACACCGTCATTGTCGGCAATGGCCATGGCACTCTCATTGTCACAATGCAAGGTGATGGATGCAACAGCCTGAGGCAACTCGGACAACAGAAAATGCAACCACACACTCTCACACGCGCCTGAGCCAAGTGCCACGTACTCAGCCTCAGCAGTGCTGCGTGGAATGCACCCTTGCTTACCATTGCGCCACGACACAGCTGTGCCGCCGATCAAGAAGATCCAGCCTGTGCGACTCTTACCGTCCGGAGTGCCGACCCACTCACTGTCGGTGTAGCCCACTGCGATGACGGACGGCTGGCGGCGGAACATGAGACCTCGCCGAGGGGTCGAGACGACATATCACAGAACTTGGATCTCGGCCTCGTAGTGGAGGTGACGCGGCTCCTAAGAGAACTGGGCCAGGAGGTTGACGGCGAACGCGATGTCTGGACGCATCGTTGTCGCTAGGAACATCAGTGACTCGATGATCCGCAGATACGTGGTCACATCAACAGGCTCCCCCACAACAGTTGGGTCAGGACTCTTCAGCTTCACCTGGCCATCGGGTGACATGGGTGAAGATGCGCTGGACACGAGGGGCAGGTCCTCGGTGAAGCGAGCGGACCGGGTCTGCACATAGGCTGCCTCGTGGATGTGTAAGATGCCCTGGGAGCGATCATGCTCGAGCTCCATGCCAAGGAAGACTCGGGCAGACCCGAGATCCTTCATGTGGTAGGCGGCGTGCAGCAGTTTCTTGACACGCTTGATGGTGTCCATGTCTGGCGACAAGATGAGGAGATCATGAACGTATACCAGAACTGCGACAAAGGTCTGACCTCGCGGGCTGAGAAACAGTGCGGGGTCAGCGGTGCTGCGCTAGAGGCCGCCACGGAGAAGTGCGCTGCTGATCTCCTATTTCCGGCAGTGAGGCGACTGCTTCAGGCCATAGAGGGCCTTAAGCAGCCGCCAGACTCTCCCCATACCGTCGTCGAAGCCTGGGGGCTGCACCATGTAGAGCTCCTCAACCTCCAGTGAGCCACGGAGGAACGCGTTGCTCACGTCGATCTGATGCAGCTCCCACCCATGCTGGGCAACCAGGCTGAAGAGCGCCCGGCTAGTGGAGAACCGACCGACTGGGGCGAAGATCTGGTCGTAGTCGACCCCAGGGACCTGAGCAAACCCCTTTGTTGTGAGGCGGGCCTTGTACTTGTCCAAGGATCCGTCAGGCTTGCACTTGCGCCGCAAGACCCACTTGGCGCCAATGGCCTTCTGACCTGGAGGGAGGTCGACGAGGTCATACACGTGGTCCTGCCGGATAGCACCGAGCTCCTCGGCTCAGGCAGCATCCCAATGTGCGGCCTCAGGAGAGGCTCAAGCCTCGCGTAGGGTGGCTGGGTCCTCCGGGCGTGCTGTGGACCGGACTGAGAGGGCGTGTGCATCACCAGCTCTAGGTGGGTTACGTGCGAGTGCAGCCATGACAGCATGCTGATGCTCGTGATGAAGCATGGCATAGCCGAGTGCAGAGCCCGAGTGAAGGACGGAGATGATGGCCGAGGTGGTCAGGACGAGAGCCTTCGTGCCAGGGTCCCCACTCACGACCGTGGGAGTGGAGGAGACACGTGGAGCCACAGAGGGTCGAGGCGCCACAGGATGCGGTGCGACGCTCTGCGCGCTCACTGTCGGCCGAGGTCGGAGGCTGCGGCGTGGGCCACGTGTGTAGCGTGATCGGGCAAGAGATGGCAATAAGTCCGACGAGCCAACGGAGGCGGACGCGGCTACTTGCCCGGAGGAGCCAACGGACGCAACAGGCGCTGCTGGCCCAGAGGGGCCAGCGGAGGCGACTGGGGCTGCTGGCCCGGAGGGGCTAGCGGACACGACCGGGACTGCTGGTCCGGACGGGCCTGCGGACGCGGCTAGGACTGCTGGCCCCGAGCGGCCAGCAGACGCGACTGGGGCTGTTGGCCCAGAGGGGCCAGTGGACGCGATCGGGGCTGCTGGTCCGGAGGGGCCAGCGGGCGCGACCGGGACTGCTATTCTAGAGGGGCCAACGGATGCGGCGGGGACTGCTCGCCCTGAGGGGCCAGCGGACGCGACTGGGGCTACTGGCCCGGAGGGGCCAGCGGACACGACCGGGACTACTGGTCCGGAGGGGCCAGCGGGCGCAACCGGGACTGCTGGTTCGGAGGGGCCAGCGGACGCGACCGGGGCTGCTGGCCCCGTGGACGCGAGAGGGGCTACCGGCTCAGAGGGACGAAGTGTTGTGTCACCCGGAAGTGACAAGACAGAGGACGGACTCACTACTCCCCCACACGACGGGAGGGACACGGACGAGCCGGAGTGAATGAGGTCGCGGGGAAAGAGGTCCTCAAAGAAGAGGGCATCGCGGGACTCGACGATGCAGTGCTGGGACGGGTCCCAGAAGCGCCAGGCCTTGGACTAACGAGACACGCCGAGGAAGGTGCAGGGGCGTCCGCGGGGGGCGAGCTTGCCGCTCTACTATGGGGCGGGCAGCTACACTATGGCTACACAGCCCCAGACGCGAGCTGGGCGGAGATCAACGTGCCGACCGCACCAATGCTGGTAGGGCGTGGACTGGCGGGGAAGGGGACCGGTTCCAAACCCAGGTCATGTAGGCTATGGCTTCAAAATAGAAGCCATCAGAGAGACCGGACTCGACCTGCATGGTGTGGACGGCATCGGCCATGGTACGGTTCCACCGCCCAGAGATGCCGTTCTGGGCGGGTGTGTTGGGCACAGACGTCTCATGGCGGATCCCGCGGGAGGCGAGAAAGGTCGTGGCCTCATCCATGTACTCTCCGTTGCGATCGGAACGAAAGCGGCAAAGAGGGCGGCCACACTCGCGCTCTGCGAGGACAAACCAGTCCTGAAGGGCTCGGGCGACATCGCTCTTTTGTCGGAGGCAGAAGACCCAGCGGTAGCGAGAATAATCGTCTGGAAGGGTGAGGACATAGCAGCCATGCTCACCGACGGACATGGTGGGGAGAGGGCCCATGACGTCCGAGTGGACAAGGTCGAGAGGGGCGGACGCACGGGAGGAAGACAAGGGGTAGGTGGACCGGTGCATCTTCCCCTGAGTGAAGTCAATGCACTCAGTGGGGCACGGGAGAGGGAAAGTCTCCGGGTCAAGGCCCTTGGCCGGCTGGGTGCGGAGCATGCTCTCTACAGCGGCAGAGTGGACGTGGCAAAGGCGGCGATGCAAGATGTGGGTGTGCTGAGGAGAAAGCGTACTGGTGACAAACACATGGCCTGTGGCGACCGACGGGGAAAAGACTGGAGAGGAAGAGGAGAGGCGAGGAACATGCCACAGGTTGCCATGGGCGGTGGCGTGTAGTACGACACAGTGCCAACACCACGCGAGTGTACAACGTCCATGCTCATGCGGTCAAGGGCAGTCAAGGACAGGAGGCTGAGCTCGAGACCAGTGACGAAGAGGACATTGGTCAGAAAGACGTCACCGGCAGGACCACGGAAACGAACAACGCCAACACCACGAACCGGCAACACTTGTCCGGAGCCCGTCCAGACACCGGAGACATCGCCTACAGGACTGAGCATACTAAAAGCCTTGCAAGAGGCCATCATGTGATGCGTGGCCCCGCAGTCAATGATCCAGGTCTTAGCAGGGTCTTGGACAGGGGTCGCCAGATTGCTAACGGTCACATGGCAGAAGGCAAGGGACGCGGACGCAGTAGAAGGGGGCACAAAACGAGACTGCCAATCGTCAAGCCACGCAATGTCGTCAAGGAAGGGGGTGGAGGATACTACGTGAGACGAAGAGACAGACGAAGAAACGGGGCAGGACCGCAGCTCAGTCTCAATCATGCAGGGCTGGACAGGAGGGCGGGAGGTGACGCAACTCGCACTTCCCTGGGGAGGAGGGCGAGGTCGGCCAAGCTGGAGCGCGATGTACTGCCCCAGCTGAAGCTCACGGGAGGACGGCCCGGGAGTATAGGCGGAGTGCAAAGTGATGGCGCCGGAGCCCGGGTAGTAGGAGGACGGAGCCGGCAAAGGAAGAGAAAGCGCCGATGGTTGTGAGTAGTACTGCTGCGGCGTGGGTTTCTCCGGGACTGGCGGAGCTGTCGGAGTGGCAGAGCTGCTAGACAAGGTCGGAGTGTCAGGGCCAACAGTAACAACAGCGACAGAGGCAAGACGGCGCTCCCGCTGGCAACGCAGGGTGGCGATGACGAGCGCCTCGTCCGTCGGGAAAGGGCATGTGTACCACCCGTGCCCGGGCTGGCCACAGTTGTGGCAGACTGAGCCACCACCGCTGGACCCGGTCGACGACTGTTGCTGCTGCTGCTGCGGCGGACCCTTGCCTTTCTTGTTCCGGTGCTTCTTCTTCTTTCCCGAAGACGAGGAGGTAGCTACGGTGGGGGAGGCGACGTCCATGGAGGCAACGGCAGGGGAGGCGACGGCAGGGGATGCAAGAGCCTCCATGCGATGGAGCTGGGACTCCTGGTGAGCTTCCTCAATGCGGAGGAGGAGCTCGTACGTCCAGGGCATGAGGGTGCCCTGGGCCGCCATGGTAGAGAGGATGTCCTGGAGGTAGTGGAGGAAGACGTCCGCGTACACGCTGGTGGCGCCGTGCTTGATGGTGAGAAGCGCGGATAGAGGAGGCGGAGCACATGTGTCGAGACGACGAAGGATGTCCTCTGCCTGCTGCCAGTAGGCAGTGACCATCTCGGTCTCTTCCATGTGTAGGGAGTTGAACTCCCAGAGCAGACGGCTGATCTCAGCGTCGCTGGACAGGCGATGGGGCCTGGTGAGGACGTGCCAGGTGGCTACAGGGTCTAGAGTGTCGCCAGCGGTGAAGTCACCGAGGAAAGGCCATAGGGCCAGGCGGGAAGCCAGAGAGGCGACTAGGACAAGGGCACGAACAGCGCGACCAGCGTCATACAGGTGGTCGGCGTAGGTGGGGTCGTAAGGGAGGGTGTAGTATGCCCACAGATCCTCACCTTGTGCCCAGATCCAGAAGCTGAGCTCCCAGCTCCGGAACTGCTCGTCGGACTGAAGCGGCGGCGGCGGCGTCTCAAAGTCCTTCTGCTTGCGGCCGGCACCTAGAGTGGGGCCAACGACGGAGGTCACTATCTGCCGTTGGCGTTGTGTCTGCTGCTGTGCCAAGTAGTATGTGGCAGCAGACTCGGCTGGACTGGCGTGCCCTGGAGGAACGAACGACAATGGCACACTGGTGGGAGACTGGGATGCTACTGGCTGGAGCACTCCAAGCTGCTGCGTCAAGGCGGCGAGCTGTTGCTGAAGAGCAACGAGGGGGTCAGGGTTGCTATCAACGATACCAGTGGGCTGCTGTTGTTGCTGCTGCTGCGGCAGCGGCAGCTGCTGCGGCTGCTGCTGGTGGTGCTGCTGCTGTTGCTACTGCTGTTGCTGCTGCTGCTGCTGATGCTGTTGTTGCTGCTGCTACTGCTGGTGCTGCTGCTTCTGCTACTGTCGCTGCTGCTGCTGCTTTGCTACTACTGCTGCGGCGACTTCTGCTGCTGCCGCGGCTGCTACTGCCGCTACTACTACTGTTGCTGCTGCTGTGGCCACTACTGTTGCCGCTGCTGCTGCTGCTGCTGTGGCGGCGGCTGTTGCCGCTGCGGCTGGTGTTGCTGGTGCTGCAGGCGTTGCAAGAAAGGGGGTGTAGGGGTCCAACCCATAGAGGAGGACCCCTCCTGACCACGACTGTCAGCCATGGGCGCGTGTCCCTTTGTGTTTTTTTTGTGTTGCTGATGTCAGTAGTGACGTCACTGGCGGATAGCTGCCATCAGCAAAGACTACTGAGTGTAAGTGCTACTGTTGTCCCCTTTTCAATTCCTTTTTTTTTCTTTTGTTTTTTTTGTTGATGACGTCAGCAGTAACGTTTGCAGAGAAGTGCTGACGTCAGGAGCTGTTGTTGCTACAGCCGCTACAGTTGCTGCTGCTGCTAGTGGTGCTGCTGCCGCTGCTGCTGCTGCTGCTGCAGTAGCTGCAGCTACTGCTGATGCTGTCGTCACTGCAGTTGCAGCTGCAGCTACTGTTGCTGCGAGCTGTTGTGGCAGATGTGGCTGCTGTAGCTCTCTGCTGCTGCACGCTGCTGCTGCTGCAGCAGTTGCTGCTACTACTGCTGCTGCTGTTGCACGCTGCTGCACGATGCTGCAGCTGCTACGTGGTGCAGCTGGAGCTCGCTACTGCTGCGGGCTGCTGCTTCACGTTGCGGGGTTGGGGGATTTTTTTTCTCTTCCTTTTTTTCTTTTTTTTTCTTCGGTTTTCTCTGTGCTAGCGGGCAGCTGCTCGCTGGCACCGAAAAACGGGCTGTTGCTCGCTGAAAGCGAGCAGCTGGCTGCTGCTTGCTGGCAGCGAGCAACGGGCTGCTGCTCGCTGGCAGTAGCGAGCTGCTGCTCGCTGCGGGCTGAGAGCAGCAGCAGCCACTGCGGGTAGCTGCTGTTACTACTGTGGCTCGCTGTTGCGGCTACTGCAGCCTGCTGCTGTTGCTGCAGCACGCTACTGCAGATGCTGCTTCCTGCTGCTACTTGCTTGCTGCTGCTGCTGCAGGGAGCTGCTACTGCAGCTGCTGCAAGCTGCTGCTGCTACTAGCTGCTGCTGTGTGCTGCTGTAAGCTGCTACTGCTACTAGCTGCTGTTGTCAATCACACCTGGAGGACGTCGCCGTTGGCGTCGTCGCAAGCAAGCGCCTGACGTGGCCGGCCGCTCACCTCCTCCCGTCCAACGTGGGGATCAGTGCTGCCGGAAAAATCCGGCAGCATTTCCCCTGGCCCCGTGGCCATGGCAAAAATTCTGACGCCGCCACCAGGTGGGTCAATGCTGCCGGGAAAAATCCGGCAGTATTTCCCCTGCACTGGTGCGTATGGAGATCTGCCGGTGTTGCCTGGCACCTGTACGCCAGTCTTCTGCTGCTGCTGTTGCTACGCTCTGGCTCTGATACCAAGCTAGAAATCTAAGCGGCACGTTGGGACAGCATGCGTTGTTGATGTAGTGTGCGGGCTTCCACGCTCGTTGCTTAAGTCTGCTGCCCCCTCAGTTTGCTGCTCTAGAGCCTAAGTCTAGAAGCTCTGGGTTTGTTACTCAGAACTGCGCGCGCCAGTGTTAGCTCCAGAAAGCAGCTGAAAACTGGAAAAGACTGATTAGCAATGAACAATGAGACACAATGGGAGACTCCGCCGAAAACTATCCTCCCCCCCAGCTCTGTAGAGCTTGTTACTCAGTTCACCAGCCAATCAGAAATTACCTATTTTCTGGGTGGCAGGTTTCTCGGTGAGGCCTGCCAGACAGCCGACAACCGAAAACCCGGGCGTCGTCCGTTTTGCCTGAAAACTGGACCATACCATAATACTGACGCTGCAAACGCAGCCGTGTGGTCAGAATTAGCTAGAAAAATAGTAGCGAGGAGTTATGGCGGCCTGAACCCAAGTAGTGCCTACGATGGTCTATGATGCTGAACAGGGCCATGCAACAAGCAACAAGGACCCTAGGCAGCGCATGACGATGCAGACGCGATAGGACGCACTGGACGCATGTAGACAGCAACTGCGGTGGCCCTGACCGGCGGCAGCACGACCGCCGAGGAGGCCTGCCGATGGAGCTGAACACGTCGCCGGAGAGAGGAGGCTCCAGCGAACTGCGAGAAGACCTCAACGTGCGTCGGCTCCACGGGACGACACTCCATCAGCGTCGAGTCTCGCCGTCAGTCATCTGCACGCCGATGTACACAAGCCAGGAGGACACAACAGAGTACAATGAGAGCAAAAACCAGCAGAGGGCCTCGCAGCCCTCCTCTGATCGGGAGGGCCCTCTGAGGGGGCCCCATTCGCACCCCCCCTCCCTTCCTCCCCTTCTTAGGGAGGCCCTCGGAGGACCCTGCCGAGCCCCTCCGAGGGGCCCTTTGGAGGGGGCCCGTCAGCCTCGTGGGCCCCCTCGGCCCCGTCGGCCGACCGACGGAGGGGCCGGGTCAGAGGGGCGGACAGGACCCCCCCCCCTCTCGCTCCCTCCTCCCCCCCACACCCACTCGCTCACTCGCTCGCTCGTTGAGCGAGCGAGCGAGCGTGCACGGGAGGGAGGGCCAGACAAGCCGGACACCCCCCCCCTCGTTATTTTCTCCATTTGCCCACCTTCCGGGCAATCGAGAAAGAGGGGGGGGGGTAACAAAAAATACAAAAAGGGGTACGCCTGAAAGCGAGAGAAAAAAAAGAAAAAGAAAAAAAAAGAGAAAGGCAAGGGCTTAAGGCGAGGGGAGAACTAAAAAAAAGGGGGTGGACGTTGAGGGCAAAGGGAAAAAAAAAGAAAAACAGAAAGGGGGGCCTGAGGACTAGAGAATAACGACAAAAAAGGGTCATCTTCCAACTACCACCGACGCAACAGCCGCAGCTTCATAGCCGCAGTAGCAGCATCAGGCGGTGGAGTGTTGACGACTACTTAGTGCGGTGGCTGCACGAGAGCTTGCACTTTTGCCTTCAGAGCCGACAGCGGACTGTCATCGGCAGCGATCTCAGCTTCGAGACGCGTTGTGGACCGGTGTCTTCCTGGGGCCCGTGGATTGGTGCACGCACTTCACCCCGTACGTTCGACGGCGGATTCGTGTCTTACCAGCTCCGAGGGCTGGGTCGTCTACCGCTTGGAGCAGCAGCCACACCTGCAGCCGCCACCCCTTCTCGTCTTGGAGCAGTCTTCGCTCCATTAGTGGCAGCAGCATTAGTGGCCGCAGTTAGTGAGACTGTAGTCTCCGGGCGTGCAGTGGTTGTGCATCTCTTCCCGTCTAGTCAGGTTTGCTCACAAGGATGCCGTGACCTCCCGGAGTGACAATACATACTGGCCTCATTCTCTCCCGTGGCTTGGTGTTTACCACCGGGAGTAGGTGTCCTCAGTACCTATCCATCGTCTAGTGCACAAGATGAGTGCGCGAACATCTAAGCAGGCGCCCTACGCGTTTGCCTGCTACTACTTTGGTGATGGATGTCATGGTTGGCGTCGTTGTTGGACGCGCCCTCCCGGCTGGCATCCACCTTGGCTACAGCCTCGTCCGAGCCTGCGTCCTCCACACCATACGGATCTGCCGGCGTTGGTAAATCCCCTAGCTGGACCTCTGGTGAGCATATTCGCTGAGATCCTCGGCCTCCGGCGGACAGTGCAGCGGCTTTGTGACCTCGTCGTCACGGAGCGTTCTTCTGCTACTCGTTTGTCAACGGCCTCTTCGATCACATCTGCTCCGTCCTCTCCTCCTTCCTCATCCGATGGTGTACCTTCAGCTCTATCTGCCAGCGAGTCCGAGGCTGCCACCGTCCTTTCGATCCTCCACTCTACTGCGTCCATGACGCCATCTCAAAATGCCATGTCTTCATGCAGTCGTTCCAGTCGCGTGACTTCGCGATGTCGGCGTCAGCGTTGCGCACAGCGTGCTCGCGCTGGTTTTGATACATCCTCCACCTCCTCAGCCTCCATTGTTGTACCTGTCAAGGGGGAGTGTGGTCACCTCACATTGCCTGATGTGAGCGTAGCAATAGGATCCGCACTCGCACCGGGCCGTGCTGCCCGAGCGGCAGATCAGGCAGACTCAGATGATACGGTGATAGCACATGGCGTGGATTTTGACCCTGACATGGCCTTCATGGTGGAGAGTTGCCTTTCATCGCCCAGGTTGGGTCCAGATCTTCCACAACAGCAGGTGAAATCAAGAGGAGTGCAGTCACGGCATACTTGGGCGGTGCCACTCGCGGCTCCGACCGGTGGAGGCCCAGCGGTGGCACAGGGGTCCCGTATGGATCGGGATGCGTCTACCAGACTTCTGAGAGAGTGTGTGCAGGAGTCTCACGGCAGTCCGGCGGAGGCTGTAGGGCTTGAGACATGTATGTCATCGAGTTCGACATCTATGCTGGGGCAGCCGTTGGACATTCTACAACAACAGGTTGCATTTGGAGGAGTGCAGGTCTCGCGTGCCTTGGCAGTGCCACTTGCGACTCCGACCGGTAGCGGCCTGGTGGTGGCACAGGAGTCCCGGGCGGATCGGGATACCCCACAGGGATCTCCGGGGGCGTTGGCGCACGAGATTGACACCAGTACGACATCGGTTGCAATGCATGAGCAGAGTCGGCCGGTTGGTCTTTTGGAGGTTGAGGCATTCTTGAGAGTAGCAGTTCTGAGAGACATCGGTGGGACATATGCTGCAGCAGACACAGCAGGCTCCACGGTCTCATCTGCGGTACATGAGGACCAGCTTCAGCGTGAGGAGTCGTCCATGTTCCTACAGTCTCCGGGTTCCCGTACCCACGACGGAGCAGCGACATACATGACGGAGTCAGATGGTGGTCTACACTCCATTATTGAGTAGGTCGCAGCGACCAGCCTTNGGTTGAGGCATTCTTGAGAGTAGCAGTTCTGAGAGACATCGGTGGGACATATGCTGCAGCAGACACAGCAGGCTCCACGGTCTCATCTGCGGTACATGAGGACCAGCTTCAGCGTGAGGAGTCGTCCATGTTCCTACAGTCTCCGGGTTCCCGTACCCACGACGGAGCAGCGACATACATGACGGAGTCAGATGGTGGTCTACACTCCATTATTGAGTAGGTCGCAGCGACCAGCCTTCCCGACGAGACGGTGCTTAAGCGCCAGCTGCGCTTGTTGGTCACCTTGACGGACATTTTTGAACCGGAGCCTTGCACACCTGTGTCCACTGCGGCGGCAGTTGAGGATAGTGTTGCAGATTCCTACACGCAGATGGAGTCACCTCGTCAGCAGGAGCTGAGTTCTACCCCTTCGTATTCACCTGCTGGTGACCTTACTGATCACATGGACACTGAGAGTGGCAATACCTGCACGGATGACATCCTTACATGCTCATCGGACTCTAACGACTCCTCCTTCTCCTTCTCTCTCGGCATGCGACCGCTCACTCCTCCTATGACAGACACGAGTTGTGATGTGGATGCGACACCTACAGCTGCATGCAATGTTCCAGCGTCCCAGCACATTGCGAGCTTGGTTGACCCCCATGAGGATGCAATAGCACCACTTCCATCGTCTTCAGCAGCAAAGATGCAGATGGCGCTGTACTCACGAGTTGTGCAGTCTGCATGTGCAGCATCCCGTGAGGCAGAGTTCATCCTACACCAGGTCGACATAAGCCACCTCGACATATCCTAGACAGATTATGTTGATCTACAGGAGCGTGTAGTCATGCTACGGCGGGAGATGATAGCAACGCGTGAGCAATTATCAGAGGAGGGGAGCATCAGTGCTATCGGTACAATCCTTTGGCCAGCAGCATCTAGCACACCCACACTCGGGGAGGATCTCGTACCAGCTCCGCGTATGACATTCATTGGAGACACTGTTGTAGGAGAGGTGAGCGTGCCTTCGGCTTCCACCATCCTAGCTCCTGTCGACCCCGTTATCTCTCATACTTCTTCTACTACTGCCGTCATGCACCTTCATCCACCCGACTCACCTCCCCTATCGTCATCCTCATCCACGAGTGGTGATCCGGTTCGCCGTTCCAGCTCTCCTCTTTTGGCAGTACACCCTTGTGTCTCAGGGTGTACTATCCCGTATCGGAGGCCAGCTCCGCCACTTCATCCACGCACATGTACTGCTCGCCCACTCCTGTTCCTCCGGCGCACACAGATGCATCGCGCCAGTGCGGAGGCAGAAGAGACTCTGAGTTGGGACCCTTGGCAGTCACGCGAGGACTAGTATACCCCACGTGATGCAGATTCACATGAGGAGTTGTAGCCGGAGACACCACTTCGTCTTTGAGGGAGGGAGTCGACTCGCAGGTGACAGGGGGAGCTATCTCTACATGATGGATACACCACATGACTTATCGCTTAGGATCTGTTCAGCTACGACATCAGCATCTCCATCGAGGACATTACTGCCAGGTTCATCTGCCCAGGGGGAGTGTTGTGTGGAACTCAACCTGACGCGAAGCCATGGGAGATGCATGGCGAGGTCCATGCTCTATTGTGAGCATCTACAGCATCCCGCATGTGGCTCATGCTACATACCTGCACAGCTGCATAGAGATAGTAGCACACTGTTGGTTGAGACCCGGACACTTGGTGCATTGTACCAGTGTCACGAGGAGACTATGTGATCGTGTATCTTAGTGTGTGTGGCTATACTGTGTGTGGCATGTGCATGCGAGTTGTTGGGCGAGACCCGCACACGTGGTGCGTTGCACCCGTGTTACAAGGAGATCCTCCTTTGATCCTGTGTTTGGATGATGATACTATTGTGTTGGAATGCTCATAGCGGTTGAAACCCGGGCCCTGGTACCGCCAGTGTCACGAGGAGACCATCTTGTCCTCTGACATGTGCATGACATGTGTATATGCATTACATTGGTTTGTGTGCGTGTACATCACTCCTCTCATGGTCGAGACCCAAACACTTGGTGAGCTGTGCCAGTGTCCAAGGAGACCCTAGATGGATAGCAGATGAGTGTGTGTGTGTGTGTGTGTGTGTGTGTGTGTGTGTGTGTGTCTGTGTCAGTTGACTCATGCATGTTATGGCTTGCCATACATTGTTGTTCCATGCCTTCGTTCATTCGTTCTGGCGTGGACGGCTATGTCAGCCAGGGGGAGTGTTGGTTTGTGTGGCTTCCACCCGTCACGACCAACACTGCTAGATTACCGATATACCCATATCTAGGGTATATGGTGCAGGAGAGCGTGACAACACGACGGGCCTCCGGACTGCATCGAGACTTCTCCAGCACCTATGACAGCACTGGCGAGATGCGGTCGATGCGTTTTGGCAGCCATGTGGGCTTGTCAGGAGGTAGGAGATTTTTCTCGATGGGTTGAGACCCACGCACCCGGTTCACTGTACCGGTGCGACGAGGAGACCCGATGGCTGTTGTGGGGCTTCCGATATTCGGAAAGCCGTCTGTGATGTCTCGACGTTGATTCCGAGATTTTTTGGCACTGGTCATGTTTTCTCGGTGGTCGAGACCCGGGCACTCGGAGAGCTGTTCCGGTGCCTCGAGGAGACCACCTTTGTTGCTCTCGTGGTGTATGCAGTGTGTTCTCCCTGTTGACTCATTTGGGTTCAGCAGGGGTGACGGGGCCCGATGCAGTTAGCTGTCAGCGCCCCTATACAAGCCCGATAGGGGCTCATTTGGAAACTCTCCTTGTTCTTTGTATTCAGCGTTCCAGACCTAGCCAGATTCTTGCCGTCTTGCATCGCACTCACACACAGAGCTCATGTTCATTTTTGCATGGGCCTGCATGCCCTAAAATTTATTTCCAATTTTCCCTCCCTCCCTCCCTCCCTCCCCCTCCCTTCCCCCTCCCTCTCTCTCTCTCTCTTTTGCTCTCTCTCTCTCTCTGTCTCTCTCTCTCTCTCTCTCTCTCTCTCTCTCCCTCTCTCTCTCTTTCTCTCTCTCTCTAGCTAGAAAACCTAAGCAGCAGGTTGGGGCAGCATGCGTTGTTGATGAAGCGTGCGGGCTTCCACGCTCGTTGATTAAGTCTGCTGCCCGCTCAGTCTGATGCATTAGAGTCTAATTCTGCAAGCTCTAGGTTTGTTACTCATGAACGCACGCGCCAGTGTTAACGCGAGAAAGCAGCTGAAAACTGAAAGTCACTGATTAGGAATGAAGAATGAGCAACAATGGGAGACCCCTCCAAGTTCTAGATCCCTCCCACTACTGTAGAACTTCTTACTCAGCTTAACAACCAATCAGAAAATAGTCTAGGACCTATTTTCTGGCAAGCAGGGTTTTCTCGGTGAGCCCTGCCAGACTCCCAACAGCCCAAAACCTGGCATCGTCCGTTTTGCCTAGAAACAGGACCATACCATAATACCGCCGCTGCAAACGCACTCGTTTGGTCAGAATCAGCTAGAAAAATAGTAGTAAAGAGTTATGGCTGTCCGAATCCAGGTAGTGCCTACGACAGTCAACGATGCCAAACAGGGCCATACAGCAGGAGACATGGACCCTAGGCGCCGCATGATGCTGCAGATGCAATGCCACAACCAGACAAAGCGCTAGGTGCATGCAGACAACATCTGCAGTGGCAGTGACCGTCGGCGGCCCGACAACCGAGGAGGCCTGCCGATGGAGCTGAGCGCATTGCCAGAGGGA